>JAATOF010004327.1:0-36247 GCA_013170925.1 Podosphaera leucotricha | reverse complement strand
GTGCGAAGCTAAGTGGAGAACGACAGGGCAGTTAACTTCTGTCGGACACGAATTCTCTCACGTTATTTTAGAGTTTTTCTGGAATAGAGTTTGAAGCTTTACTTGATAAGGCCTCGCTTAAACAAGATTATCACTGAAAACTACCTAATATGGACAATGATGGGCAAAAAACCCCTGTAAATGACCAGTTAGTTAACTTACCCTTGTACCACTGTACATAATAATTACTACGAGATTAAACCCAAATATGCTCAAAAACCCATCTTAGTCACCCATCACTTTCGTCAAAAGAGATTCATGGATAAACCCCTTTCCTCTCTGGTCCTAAATTGTCTAATATCTACGTGGTGAGAAAATCGAACTTGTGTTAAGTCGAGTGTTTTGAAACTCCATAATAAAATAAGACCTGAGCTCTCAAACAAACTAAATTTTTGATGATATGATACTCTCTGGGACACCATGTCTATAAAAGCAAAAGAGCTGGATCTTTGCGGAAAGGTTGAAATGCGCATAGCGCTTGCAAAAGACGACAAACTAGAAGCAATCCTCAAGCTATATCTGGCTCCTCTACTTCTAAAGCTTGCAAGTGAATACCCATCAGTTCGTGATAAGGTGTGTTTCTCAAATATTTGTTAGGTAGCTTTCTGTTGACTATTTGCCTAGGTCAACTCGATATGTAGTCATATCAAAATACGATTGGCAGGGAACCAGTAGGTTTCTCTAAGAAAAAGAACATTGATAAGCTGGCTCTTGCCAGTTTTATCCTTTATATTAAGCTTGAATTTTCTAACCAAATATTAGAAATATCATTCTCCCTGTTGCTACCTTGTTAAAACAGTTCAAAGAACATCCAGAGTCACCCTTGATACGAGAGTATGATTTATATTTCATTCAGCAAAGTGTTCGGAAGTTATCGTCAAGAGTAGGACTCTTTTCAAGCTTTGATGTAACCAATTGACGCTAATACAGGAGCAAATAGAGCTAATTCCTACTATTCTTGCTGGCTTTAGTAAGGATCCTGAAGATCCTTCAGGTGCTCAGATCTTTAACCTTTTTCTATGTCTCTTGCCACAACTTCAACTTCCCCTGCGAAGCACCAAAGAAGATTCTGAGTTACGCGAGAAACTTGGTTTGGCTGAAAATTCCGATGACGCAAAGTCTTTTGCTAATACGGCCGCAAAGCTAATGCTTCTAACCATTTCTCGTTCTACATTGGCTGGAGCTATTTGCTCAGGTCTTTCTGCCTCTGATTATAATTTCTTGACGTTGTATGGGGCACAAGATGTTTGGAACCCTAGGTCAGAAAAAGGATTAGAACTGCCACAAACAAAAATTAATGTTCTTAATTTCCTATCAAGTGGTGCATTTACGGATATTGACCGTTTTGAACCAGCCTTATTTGCATCTGGAGATATTAATTCACGTGTTTCAGAGCTTGGGAACGACATACTCAAGCGATTAAAAATTCCTCTTGAGGATCCTAGCTGCATAGGGCGCCTTCTAGATTTGTATTTTAAACTGACTCCCATCCTTCGTACCCGAATACTAGTATTACTGACCAAATCCGCTGTATCAACCACTTTCCCCTCTCAGATTGTCAAAATTATGCAAGAAGCGATACAGCCTCACGATAGTACAAATCTTCCAACTAAAGGCCTTGAAACCATCAAATTTCGCAATGCTTTATTTAACTACATTAGCTGGGTATCTCGAATTGGTACAAAGGAAACTCTAACTAGTATTGCACCACAGCTCGTCGAACTTCTCAGAAGTTTTATTGAAGATCAAGGATGGCCCATCCCCAATGAAAAATCAAATGAAGCATCATCTTTAAGAGCTTTAGCCTATGAGACTTTGGGATCTTTAGCCAAAACAACACCCTCCATCGTCCTTGAGAAAGACCTGCGTCTCGTGCGATGGCTCTTTAGATCGTTAACAGAAGAAAGTGGAAATATTTTTGTTAGCATTGAGCATGCCCTCTCCAGTATTTTGGGCATTTTTGTTATTCCTCTTGATCCGGATTTTTCCACCGAGCTCCGTCACCTTCTTTTCAATTATATGATTCTAGGGGAAAGTCCTCATATTCTTAGATCCGCTCATTTTACTGTAACTCGATGGGCGAATCATTGCCTAGAATATGAGGATATCGTTGGGCGCTGGATTGATATTCTTGCAATAGGAGGTCACGCTGATCAACGTAGTGACGTAGTAGAAGAGGGTAAAAAAGGTATTGTAAGTTGTGGTAGATAGCTCTTCACAATAAGATAATAACGAGTGGTCAGGATCCTTATTGGTACTACATACTGAATCCTTCGGCGCCTAACAAAAATCGCTTTCCGGACTGGAATAAAACCGTCAATGCATTCTTTACATCCGAAAGTATACTCGAACTCTCAAATGCAGCAAATAGCCTTAAGACTGGTATGACGATTGACTCAGTGTCCGTGTTCGGAAATTTTCCTGCATATCGAATTAACGCTTTTGGGCCTGCGGTTACCTATTGTCGTCAAATACTATTACTGGATGCGATAACTAAATCTGAAATTTCTTTTGAACTGGGTGAAGATTGGGAACAGAAAATTGATATTCTTTTCTCTTCTGATCAACAGTCGCGAAAAATTTTCAAAAATTACGTTAAATCACTCGATCAAATTTCATTAGACACTTATTTAAGAGCAGCCATTGATGGCTTACTTTGGAAGAATGGAAGTGGCCTTCCAAATTGTGGAAAATGCTTCGTGGATATTGCTAGCGTTGCACCAAGTGAGGTAATTGGAAAGCTATCCAGTCGAGCTTTTGAGCTGCTTCCTTCAGTTAAATCCAATAATAGTACCACCCGTCTCCTTGCTGCACGAGCTTATGGAATCCTTGCTTCTCATCCGAGTAACTCCAAAGAAAAAGTTGAGATGATAATTCAGTCACTCCTAGTAGAAATTGCACCATGGGAATTGGCTTTTGGTTCAGAGGCAAATAGAATACACGGATATCTACTTGCACTGGGCTTTCTACTGAGTAGGCTCTCATACTGTAATCAATTGAAGATTCTTAACGTATCTTTGGTTGATCAGGCGGTTGCAGTCCTGTTAAAGACTCTACTTACCACAAAAGAGGTCTCAATAAAGGAGGCCGTGCTCAATGCAGTAGCACAAATTAGTGTCGCAGGAGTCCTCACTATCTCACATCTTGACAGGCTAGATATAAAGACCACGGGAGTTGTCAAACATTTGGTCGCAGCTGCAAAGAACGGTGACGAGAAATCAATATTTACCCTAGGGCGCTTATCATTGATCTTCGATGATGATACAGGTATATCTGCAGAATCTGGAAGCTATGTATCTTCTATTTTAACAAATCTCTATGAGCTTTTTGATTTGAAGCAGACCGAAATTCAGTTCACTGTTGGCGAAGCTATAAGTTGTCTATCTGCCTGTTGGGATTCCGATGTGCTTACTTTCGATTTGGATGTCGAAACTAAATACACTGGCCGCTCAAAACGAAAGAACATACTCGAGTCAGTGCTTCAAAAGCTTCTTAGCGACTGCAAAACAACAAAACCATCCTTAAAGAAAGCATCTGGAATCTGGCTCTTCTATCTAATTCAACGTTGTGGGCACCTGGAGGAAGTCCAGTTAAGGCTAAGAGAATGCCAGGCTGCTTTCATGGGACTTCTTTCTTCTCGAGATGATCTCGTGCAGGAGACAGCTTCTCGAGGTCTCAGCCTTGTCTATGAACAAGGCGATAAATCACTACGTGAAAATTTAGTCAAAGACCTTGTTGCTTCATTCACGGACTCTAGTATAAAATTAAAGGTTGACGAAGATACAGAATTGTTCGAGCCCGGTGCTTTACCCACAGGAGAAGGAAATTCAGTCACATCATATAAAGACATAGTATCGCTAGCTAATGAAGTTGGGGACCAGAGTTTGATCTATAAATTTATGTCTCTTGCTTCAAATGCTGCGACCTGGTCTACTCGAGCCGCGTTTGGTCGGTTTGGATTAAGTAGCATTCTTTCTGAAACTGAAACTGATCCAAAGTTATATCCTAAGCTTTATCGATATCGGTTTGATCCTAACCCAAACGTCCGACGATCTATGAACGATATTTGGAAAGCGTTAGTCAAAGATTCCACTGCAACTATTAATTTATATTTCACAGAAATAATCAGTGACCTTCTACAAAACATACTAGGTAAGGAATGGCGAACAAGGCAAGCGAGTTGTGCAGCGCTTGCAGACTTGGTGCAGGGGCGTGAGTTCGAGAAGTATGAAAAGTATCTTGATGAGATTTGGCAGGTTGCATTCAAGGTACTCGACGATATTAAAGGATCTGTAAGAGAAACAGCACAGTCACTAAGTATTGTATTGACAAACATCCTTGTACGTCAAGTTGAGGCTGGTACAACTCCAAAGCACGCTCATTCGATGTTGAAGCATGTTCTACCATTCCTGATTTCTGAACAAGGAATGGAGAGCTCAGCTCAAGATGTCCGAATATTTGCAACAATTACGGTTATAAAGCTCATTAAAAGTGGAGGCAAATCTCTCCTTCCTTTTATTCCTGATTTGATCGAAAAGCTGCTTGGTCTCTTGAGCATAATTGAGCCTGAAGAAATCAACTATCTATATCAAAGAGCGGCGGAACATAGAGATAAAATTGATCAGATCCGATCAAATGCGGTCTCTCGATCTCCCTTAATGGAAGCTATTGAATGCTGCCTAGATTTGCTCGATGAGCCAACAATAAAGGATCTAGCATCTCGGCTTGAGGTCTCAATCAAGACTATGATTGGCATGCCCTCTAAGATCGGATGTGCTGGAGTACTAGTCAACCTTACCACTAGGAATTCCTTCATATTCCGACCGTATGCAGATACGTTCTTAAAATCTATAGAAAAAGCTGTGCTAGATCGAAATAATGCAGTTAGTGTTGCTTTTGCAAGGTCGACTGGTTATTTGTCACGTCTTGCCAGCAATGAGGCTCTCTCACGTTTAGCATCTTATATTCAGACTCTCTATTTTAAAAATGATGTCAATGAGAGCAGTCGTCAAGTCTCCGGAGAGATTGTTTACGCAGTCGCTAGATTTGCCACAGATCGGTTCACTTCCATGTCATCGGAATTTTTACCATTTGTCTTTTTTGCCAGCCATGATCCTGATAGTCAGGTTAAAGAGCAATTTCAGAAAACATGGGATGAAAATGTCGCTGGTTCTCGTACAGTCATACTTTATATGACCGAAATTATTAAACTTTCGTTAAATCACTTTGAATCTCCGATGTGGACAATCAAGCACACAGCAGCCCTTACAGTTTCTGACGTTATTGAATCCATACAGTTAGATACTGTTGGCTCAGGTGCGGCTGATCTATGGTCAGCAATGGAAAAGGCACTTATGCTGAAGACATTCGATGGAAAGGAGAAAGTCTTGGAAGCGTTTGTCAAATTTGTGCAGTCAGGGAAATCGATATGGACAAATGATTCTGGCATGACAGAGCGAATAAAGACGATCGCTGTCCGAGAAGCAAAGCGGAATAACAAAATGTACCAAATCCATGCTTACACCAGTCTTGGAAAAATATGTGAGGCCCGATACGAGCTTGATATGTTTGAGGAAGTTTACGCGATCATCGCGCCAACTATTGAAAAACTTATCAACCGGGGCAAAATGGATACTGCAAGAGAAGACGATGCAAAAAATAACGAGTCATCCATCTTAACAGCGGGTGTGACGTGTCTCTTCCGGGCTGTCAATATCAAAATTCCCAACTCATCACCTTTCGCTCATCTATCAAAACTTTTTAATCTAGTACATGAAGTAGTAAATTCCGTAAAAATTACCTTAGCTACGAGAAGTGCGATTTATGAGCATATCAGAGATCTATTCCATGACCTTCAGATACACGCTACACCTCAAGATCTACAGTTTAACTACAGTAAATTATTATGGCAATATTTTGTTCTCCTACAACTATCGGAACCACTTGGTAGTGAATCAATGCGGCTCCGAAGAGCCGAGGCCGGTGAAAAGGTAGCGCATGCTCTAATGGCTGGCGTACCTGGAGATGAGCGTGCGAATTACGTCAGTAAAATTAAGGAACTAATTGAGCTAAGTAGGATAAATGAACGGTCTCCTGGAGTCAGAGTAGTGCTTGACAGAATCTCAAGAATAATTGAATAACATCACATATCGGCATATTTAGCCAAGCTATTTTCATTGACCGTCGCGACTACCCCCTTGTTTGCCTTGCACCTGTGACTTGATCGCCTTGATCTAGTTACGCTACTCTCGTACTATTTGAGCACATGTAGTTTTTAATCAATTGAGCTATTATTCTTAATTAAGTTGTTAGTTTCCACATAATTATTACAAACAGTGGGACATGTGGTGTGTGATATTAGTCACGTGATGCTCCCGACTGGGACCCTGCAGGCTGCAGGCAGGTTGATCGATCATCTATGGAGGCAACAATAATTTGTTGTCATCTAGCCTTTGAAGGGTCTTCATGTTAAGATCACAAACCGATGGACACGGATGCACTGGTGTCGTAATCACGGCCAACCGAATGCAGACGCATCAATTATACCCGACCGAGCTGCCGGTCAGACCTCAGGCCCATGATAAATACACCCACCTAGATCCTCCAAGCGCAGTTCGTAGCCTAGATAATACTAGTACTGTAGAGTAACCAATAATGAGCCCTGCATTTAAAGAATTCGGGCTGTAACGAATAGATTCTCTAGACTTTTTTGGGATACTAAAAGAAAAGATTCTGTCTGTAATCATCTTCTGGTTTTAGCGAAATAGAATTCTCGGACTGCAGGGATTTGTTAAAAAGGATAGTAATGTATACAGTAGATTAGTGCACGTACCATGTCCCGTAGAGTCGGAACCTGCCGCTCTGACGTCGCCTATCTCCCGTCTGAGCTACGCCCACGACGAATCTGCACGGGCAAAACGCACTGGTGACAGGGTAGAGGTATATAATGATATACACATACCATAATTGGTTCGGTTCCTATCAGTACTTGTACAACAGGAAAGCGATAGCACCTTTTCTTCTAGTGCAGTCGTGTGGCTTCTGTAACGAAGCTTCCAAATGATGTGGGTTTGCGTAGGTGGCGCCTTGTCCGACGTCGCCTGCCTCATGCTTTGTACATAATATACGTCCATCATCAGCCTGAAATACGCAAGGATCTTCCCGTAGCGCCCGCACCCACAGGTGCGGGCGCAGCATGGGGTGGCCGCAGTGGTGGAACGTGAAATTCCCGAGGCGCTGGCCAGCGATTATTAGAACGAGGAGTAGTCGCCACGGGTGCCAGGACGGAAGCGATAGGCGATACATCTGCAGGTACGATTCTTGATTAAGATGGACCAGTTGCGCGCCGTATCTTGATCTGAATAAGTATCGCAGGTTTCTCAGTCGGCTGAAACGTGCTACGATACGATGGTTCAATCGGACGAAACTTCTGATCGATAAATTATTTGCTGGGTGGCCAAGTCTTCGTCAATCTCTGGTCGCTCTCCAAGTCTTTATGATATCCTGGCGTCTATAAGATCGACCCGTCGCCTGATATATCCATGCGTCAAAAATATAAGTCGCCACGAGAGACGGGTAGATAAGCTTTCCGTCAGAAAAGCCTTCCTGCTAGGCAAAGGCCAATCCTGGTATAATCTAATCCCATCAAATGGTAAATGTGTACTAATTCCAAGCCATGAAAGCTTCAAAGGTATTAATTTAATCAGATCTCTCCTTGCGTGTCGGATACTGCCATTATAAAAAATGATCTTGTTCAGGAGTAGCACAAATTCTTGAGTCAGACCCCATGGCCCGTAAATGAGGTATATTATAAGGCTTTAAAGTGGGAACTGAGGTCCGCAGTCGGTAAATTTCGTCTTTTTCTTTTATTCTCACACTTTTTTTTATATCAGAGGAGCCAACTCCGCTCTCAGAAGTAAATAAAGGGCTCGCCAAACAATACTCACGTATATTTCCGGACTCTCAAAAGCATTGTTATTAACTTACCTAAATTTGTACCCCGTTATTCGGACACATATAAATGGCTTCAGGATGGAAGAGGTATGTCAGGAAAGCTAGGGTCGCCTACTTCTATCTTCTATCAATATGAGATCATTTCATCCCTTTACTTGTAGGTACTTGAGAAAATAATGACTAGGTTCGGTCCGGGAGACAATTATGACGTTCTTGTTGAGGCGACCAGACCAGACGGCTCTATCACCAGGCCAGATAAATAGGCAAGCATCCCAGATGGCCTCAATTTCCTGAGGTTGGCATACTTAAGCGACACCATTCTTGCTCTCAGAGATAGAAATGTGGCTTATTTCTTGGCTCTATATTTTCCGGAAGCTAGAAACTTAGATATTAAATTTCTTGCTGTTATCCTATTATTTGGATACGACGCATGCGCACAAGGCTCCAATGGGGTTGAAAATTGTCAAGCCAAGCATTCAGCTCTCCTAATCCTATGAATGGTTTCATTTTATACCTAAATTTCAGCGGAAGAATGGCATGCATGGCGCCTCTCTCAATCAAGAGAACAAGCAGAATACTCTTTCGCAGTGGCCGAGCCGTTGAAACCTTTTTTCAGCTTAAGTGAGTTTATAAGGATCCTATTGACCGAATTATCGTTGCTTTTGATCAATAACACTATAATTATTCTCCATGATCAAGTTTTCTTCCTAGCATTGATTTCAACGAAATTGGCGGAGCTATTTTTGCTATGCCGTGCGGCCTCAGCACTATGTCACAAAACAACTGAGACACTCGAGCTCTAATTTATCTCAAATAGCGGCTAGAGATTTGAATAAATAGAAACAGTGGCCAAACTCATAACCTAGGGCCGACTGAAACTTGATTGATAGTCTCACGAATAAAATGAAGCAACCTATTATATTCCAGTGCAGAATCGCCCGAACAATAGGTAAAAGAGGAGATGTAGCGGTTCCTTACATCTTAAGCAGCGCACTAGAAAATAAGAATGATGTTTTTCAGATTTGCTTAAGCTTCATCATACCACACACATATAAATATTGAGACATGGCCCAATATGATCGTAGCTCATAACTATTCTTTACAAGACTGCAAACGAAAGCTTTGTCTTTGCTATAGATCAAAGACAGTACTCCCTGTGCTGTGAACCGAAATACTAAAACTCAAACATCGTCAACACCGCTTCGCTGACTGAATAAACAGGTGAGCTCCGAGAACTTCTACCATGGAAAGTTGGCATTTTATACTGATTAGCGAACGTTGAAAGAGACAAGATACGATTCGGCAGCATCACCAGTACATTAGAAGAGATGCTGTGAAGGCTGAGCATCTGCGGAAAATTCTAAGCTTTTTCAACACAATAGAGGCCTAGATGAATTCCTTCATTCAACGGTGCCCTACATGATCATAATAAAAGACAAATGAATAACCTTCGCGGAGCAATGAATCATACCTTTGTATAAGCTCGATTATCGAAGGAAATGCATGGCGTATCCAGCCAAAGCCATGCTCCTATCTTAAGAGCACATCTATACTCAAGAGAAAAATGTATACGAATCACGACCTGCACTCTTGCACTAGAACGGGCGAGTCCATTAGCCTATTAATGAGTGCGGCACCATTACGCACGAGCTAAGTCAGCCAAGCAAATTTCCACTCAGATGGTTGCCAGCCGTCGTTTCAATGTCACTGAACTTCAAATTCCATGCTGTCGCTCCAGAAATTACCTGCTCTCGGTAAAGCGTCGGCGCTGTATCGGCGTCCAAGCGTGTAACGCGGGCGTCTCGAGGCGCCTTCCGTCTTTTAATGAGACCCACCCTAAGTGTTTTGTTTTCGGAGCGACCTACATCAGCTCTCGGTCGGCCAACGCCACCAGTGCGGTCCAGAACGAAAAAGACAAGAACCGGGTAAGTAGATGAGGCGAGGCGAGGCGAGGACGAGGGCGAGAGCGAGGCAAAGGAAAAGAAAGAGGCCGCGTGCGTGATGCAGCTGCGAAACAAAAAGTTTGGAGTGTGGCGCGCGCTGGGGGACACGAGAAGCAATCATGACGACGGACTGCGGGTACCGCGCTGTGGGCGTGGACAGATCGGTGGAAGCTTGCGCGTAACCGCTCCACATCCATCTCCACTTCAGATATCCATCTCGACGGCAGTCTCCTCCTGAGCCGTGGCTTATCATGTCATGTCGTCCGTCTGAGAAGCAAAATTTGTCTGCTTATGCTAGTGAGCAAGAGGAGCACGGACGCCTCTAGCTGGACTTCCCCCGACTTGGCGCTGCCCTAGCTGACCTACCCCTGCATAACCGCGAGTGCGATGACCCCTGCCGTCGACAAAGCCGGCAGCGCTACCACACTTGTTACGTTAGCGCAGCATACATGTACTAGTGGATCAAAGGTCCGGACACCTTAAGACATTTAAGAACTCCAGGCTCCAAATAGAGCGTACACCTTCGCAAAGATACTTTCTTGTATATACCGGAGTAAGTCTTGTATGCTTCAACCATAGATTACAGGCAGGAACTTTACATGACTTATACTGATTTACGTGAATCACGTGAACCACTATACATGTTTCAACGTACATACAGACGGCGATACAGGGGTGGGTCAGAGGTAACGGAGCAAGTAAAAGTTGTGCCCCATCCTTGGCGAATTAAGGACAGGAAGGAACAGAACTTAGCTCGCTCCATACGTTACCTTCCTCGCTAGGTTTGGGGTTATATGTCACCCTCCGCACTAGAGCGAAATATTAGCTATTTTGCTTGTACAGTATCTCGAAAAAACATGGTGTTGGCGACGTATTATACGTCCTAGAGGTCAGATGAGCAACTATCCAGAGAACCAAGCAACGTTGTCATAACTCGATATGATATATTGATGCTTGTGTACTACATGGCGATAGACTTTGAGTGGGACAATCCAAAAGTGTGGATGGAATAGAGCAGTTGTAAGTACCTTAAGCTATTCGGTCTGCACTGAACGGACGTGTCATCGATACGGTTGGGATTAGTAAGTTTTATTTAATCAGGGTAAAGTTTATATAAGTTACACTAAATTTGCCCCGCAACCCATTCGTCCAATCAAAAAGAATGGTATTTTAATACTCTCGATTAACATTACCTAAGTGACAGAGTAGGGAGAGAGTTTAATGGCTGCTTTCTGGTGTAGTGCGATTCCTTCACATCTGCTACTCGTGTGCACGCGAATGCGTGTAGCAAAGATACCTATCTAACTTGCCGCCTTGCGCGATTTTATTACAAAGAGTCCACAACAAGGATAAGGTTCGCTGTTGACTGCCGAGTATCGGACATCGGTGGCATGCGGGATATAGAAACACACGCGTTGGGACTAAGCCTCGTGCAGCACTTTTTCGGCAGCCGCTGCCACGGAATACATATCGGGATGGAAGTGCGCAGCATCTCTGTTCTTGAGCGTTGCATTGTGCAGGTTATGGCTAGATATGAAGCGGTCCGGGTGGCTACAGTTGAATGTCGACATCGCTGCACACTTGGTCACGCCGGCGAGGGCCAGCACTGACGGTTGATTTACGGACGCCACGATAGGAATGTGCAGAGGCTGGTAAGGATGGCCTAGTGAGAATCAGCTGCGTTTTTTCAGTCCTTATCCTTGATGTCTGCGGGGAGTTGTTAGTGTTGGATACATACCCACGCGCCATTATCTGTTGCACGCGCTCCGTCGCGTGTATCCAGAGCTTCAAACGTGCCTTAGTGTTGCGTGGCGATTCCCTCATGCTCCTAGCGAAAGATGAGGACGCGGACGTGGGTCGTTGGCAAAGTCGTGTATAGGAAGAGTGTCCTCATGGGATGAAGTTGGCCGGGTGTGAGATTTTTGTCTCTGTTGCTATATTAGTTGCTTTATTAAGATAGCAAGCAACATGTAGACTGGACTCGGAGTCAGCAAAGAGCGGCGGACAAAGATGTTGATTGGAGATTGGAAAGGTCCTAGAGCAAGTGAAGAAAGTCAGAGTCAAAAAGAGTGATCGGGGTACTTGCCTGCGCCATCACACTTCTCGCCAACAATAAAAAAGAAGCGCATTGCCTCATGTCCTTACCTGTACAGCTCTTATGCTTATTGAAATCTCTATTAATTTCCATTTTGATTCAAAAAATAATTATTCGTTGTCACCATTATTAAGCTATGCCTATCTTGGGATTAGCCGTCGTACGCTGTGCTAGGATGGTGCTTGATATCGAAACTAGGGCCCTCAGGTATCTATCTATTCATGGTCCACAAAGAGAGGAGTTTTGGGTACATGATAGTCTTTCCTACCTCCGTTCAACATCGGTACAGGCGCAGGAGGAGAATGTCAAGGAGGGTCGAGTCCCGTGGCAAAGTGGATGCCGCCGTATACAAAACTTACCGCGAGTGGCGTTCGAACCGCAGCACCGCCGTCCATCGCAAAATCCTCGGTTTTATGCGGCTTAATATCGGGGATAGGAGCTCCACGCGCTGCGCATGCTTGTCTCTGAATCTCCTGCATGCGTGTGTGGAGGTGGGCTGGGTGGATCTCCGTAAATTACCTGTCAGTACCTGTCGCCGTCACGTTAGCGAACGTTCACACCACCGCGCGTACCCTTTCCACGCACACACCCGCGCAGCATGTGAAGGTGTCGTTGGCGGTGGTGGTACAGCTCGTGTTGACCCGGCGCTGTGCGATGCGAGCGCGGCCACGAGGGGAATGGTGAGGGTGCGGCTTGTGCGTGCTCATGGCCGTCCGCTTGCCGCGTGCCGCGTGACGCGATCGCGTCGGCTATGGGGATGGGGCCTCGACTCGATGTGCCGTGTCTTGTTGATGGATCGTGAAGTGGTGAGAGATAACAGTGTTGTTATAGGGCACGTCATTGCCATCTTCGTCATCGCTCGCACATCTTCATGAGCCCCGGGCCTGGTCAAGGGCCGTACAGTCTCCTCGACCACCGTCGACGCGTTTCTGAAACGGACTAGCTGAGTACGAACACGTACTACGGCTCAGCCGGGCATTACAGTGTAACACTCAGAAGCTTAATCCTCCCTCGAGTGGTCGCATCATGGTAATGGCTTCGTCCATAGACCATCTCTTGTCTTTGGAAGATATTCAATATCATTCCTACCTTTCAAGGAGTTAGTTATTATCCGATCATTACGGCATATGTCTTTATTCTTCTTTCTGTATAGATCGTCTACATTGCTATGAAGCGTATTTCATGTGATTTTTAATGACGTATGGTTGGCTCTTCAAGACGGGTGTTATACGGATTCGGGGACAGAATAACACCGATCAAGCTTTTCTCGTACATATAGTCATTTCAGCATATAATATCCCCTCAGTCTATATACATTCTTCATAACACACACTCATTGGAGAAAAACTCAAATTGGTTGGGAGTCAAATTAGATCAGTGCCCCCTGGTATCTCATCTCGTTGCAACATACAAACAAGACTTACAGGTATAACAAATGATTTTAGCAAGAATTAGAGCTGTATTAATCCTATTTTCTCAATTCGTATCAGTGAATCGAGAGGCGCATAGTTTTCTGCAATGCCGATGCTATAGCTAAATTGCATCATCTGATATTGATCTGAGTATTATCTCCGCTCCCGTTTGTCACCCGTCTTAGCCAATATTTTTCCAACTTTTTCCCGGAGAACTCGTAGGTCGCATTAATCAAACGGGCGTCGAATGGATTTGTTTCATTCTTACATACACTTTGTCGTGGATGCAACATGGCATAAACTTTCGATATCGGCAATCCTTATTGAATTTCTGCTCCAACATCAGCTGTTCTCCACTCACCCTGGGTCAGGATGAATATCGCGATAGGTACATATAGATACAGATAGATGTGCATCAGGCAAAAAGAAATCACTATATCAGCTCCACTCCGAGGACCCTCACAACAACAACAGCAAGCCTATGAAATACTTTGATTGTAACATAACCACTTTAATACTCGGACCCCGAAGGATATAACCACCAATGGAATTAATGCATTGAATTATTTATCTCAGGATATGTGTTGAATCAGTGCAAAGACAAGGCTGAGGGAAATAAAGCGATCTCCATCCCTCTCTCTCACTTTTGGCACAAGCTGATGATTCTAATTATGGTACATTCTATTTGGAGCTTAATTTCAAAGACCAGCATATATGATGCCGATGCCGATGCCGAAGTCTCGGTCTTGGGTGGGTGGAGATTGCAGAATGATTTTGCTTGAAATTAAGCAGAATAGCACGCACGTCGAATTATTAAACAAACATAAATGCTTGTTGCTGCCTGCATTTGATGAGCATAAAAAATTAATTGCATCGTTTTTTGTCTTTCTGAACTTTTAAAAAAGAGATGATCATCGAATTATCGTTATATTTCCAACCTATCGGACTTTAGCCTCACAATCAATCACAATATCTGTGTGTATGACACGGCTTCGGGATTGTCCTTCCAGCTCGATGATCCAGTAGAATCGGGTGAATTCCCTTGCTTCATTTGACAATTGGGACTTTAGATGTGATTGCAATCATTTTCTCGATAACTAGGAGATCCTGGTATCCGAGGAGAAGTTCCAGGGTCGAGTGTGTGTCTCAGTCGACGGACGAGTTTATACTTCTTCATTCCTCGTTGTGGTAATTAAAAGAATTACAAGACACTACGACGGTGCGGGACGGGAGTTCGGCCCGCAGACACTTGACTGACCGAGCTTAACCTAATTTGGATACTTTGAGCAGCGCCTCTCATAAGCATGTGCATGTGCATGAACATCCTAATGTATATGTATATCACTATCTTACAACCCTTAGCCCGCATAAATGCTAAAGAAATTTGGGATATGTATTGTACATCAGTCACGCACAATCGATTGAGGACGCAAACAATACTTACTCCAATTTTAATATTTATGCGGGCACAGTAATAGCAGATGTTAGATTGTCAACAAATCAACCATAGTCTTCATAGCGATATCAATTGGCTTAGCTCTACATGTACACAACGTTCGTTGCACTACATTACAGGCTTTAGATGACGTTGAAAAAGTGTAATAAGATTTGATAGAAGTGTGCTGATATAGCGCATCTCTTCCAGGCCTGGCTGGTATCTCCACATGGTGATGTAGCGAAGATGAGAAGGGTAGTTACATATCTCCGTCAAAGATCTCAGTCCAACCAACATGCGCTCAGATGATAGGGTCGACAAATAGATCGTGTATTCGTTCAACGTCCCATCGTGACTGTTTGAATTTTCCGATACTTACCTTTCCAACTGCATGCCTGTCGGTCGGCAGGCAGGTTGGGTAGAGAATAGAATAGCTCTCGGCTGTGAGCGTGAGGGTATTTTACCATGTCTTAGGATTTCTTTTTGGAAGGACCGCGTCAAATTGTTCTTTTCCTGTCACATTATCTCCACTCTGTCCAATTGGATTGCGATTTTGAACTTTTCCTGAGAAACCATCAATGATTGGCCACTAGGGGATATGAGCTAAGAGTTAGTTATGATTCTCGATTGGGAAGTGATTAAATATAGATATAGTTTGAATAGAGTCTGGGCTACCCTTTAATTGGAGAAGGTCAAGGACTAGGGTACAATTTAACGATGATCCGTGCTCAAGCTAGTCCGTAGCTTATAATTAAGCGAGTGACTTATCGATAAGCAGCATTTAGGAATGGATCACGGGAAGTGAAGCGAGTTCACGTGGATGAGGATATGTATGAAGTCATTCATGTAACAGCAAGTTAATCGATCCTTAACCACCACGACCACTAATCCCACATGGTGGATGAAGTGTGCCATGAAGCGACGACGCATTTTTTGGACTTATGTTTCAGGCGAAGAGATCACGCACGTTTTTAATTTTCGTACGTACCTGCATTTGTACCGTACCTGCAGCTAACTAAGTCACGGTTATGTGAATTCTACCCCAGAGAAGTTTACTTCCATGTACCTGGGATGGCCTCCGGCCAACCCGATTCCTACCTAAATATAAGTATTCCACACTAAAAAATTTCAGTAGAGAAAATCAATATTCAGATTACATGTGTATTAATCAACACTGAGATTAAACCTGTAGGGCTTTCGTGATAGAGATGGATAATTTCCGGCGTCGGCAAACTATCTACTCGTACTTTAAAGCCACTAAGTTTGTTGACTCAGTACGTGAATATTTCCAGCCTAGGATTGATGTTGGATCAATTGTGCATACTGGTCGCTGTACGGTCCGCTTCATCGTCCGCCAACAAAGGTACAGGGTAAAATTTTTTTAATGTCGTTACCCGTCAAGTCTAACAATCGTCGTATTACGCCTGCTAGCCTATACCATGGGTTGGTTGCCTAAACCGTGAAAAAAAGAGGCTCTAGAATCGGAATCCAATGCGACTCAAGAAGACTGACATAGCGAGAATTAAGGCTCGAAGATGAAATGTCCCACAGAATTTTGACAAGCTTTTTTCTTACCCACCGGTACGGCTGTGACAGGGAAGGTATGGTAAAGTCGGCCGGCACAAGTACTGTCGCCTCCGGTTCTATGTTTTCCAAGGGCGAGGCTGAAAACTTATCCTTGTAAGACTTTACGATCTAATGGTTCGTTTTATGGATGAGATAGAGTGTGGCAGAATACCATTATGACGCAAGGTCGATCGATGGCCCTGCAATTCGAGGAAGAGTTTGTTTGACCAGTCGTCAGTCTGTCCGAAAAATGGCATCCAAGAATTGGCGATGATGGGTTTATGATGTTTTACCTTCTAACTGTCATGCAGCAGTAGTATACCTCTAATTTTTCAGTTACTGCATTAAGGTCCAGCCTCTCATGCGCTGTTTTTTTTCTAAATAAATTTCCTCGACTAATCCCTACTATAGCCATTTCACTATGCCCCCACCTACCAATAAGAGTCCATATATTGAAATTAAGCGAGATGATCGACTAGACTATAATGCGGAGTTGGTCAGTCGACAGGTACAGGCCTCAGACTCAAAAAAGACGATCACTACCAGCTGCTTGTATTTTGTCCTCGTCAGTTTCCCAAAATGTACACGGCAAGGCCGACTATCTTCTCGATCCTTCTCGATACATATATTATTATTCAGTGTCTATTTTTATGACTTCGCAGTCTGTGTTAGATCGAGTTACATGAGGTCCTGGTAATTTTATTTCAGTTTGTTCGAAAATAGCATAATAATTATACTGTACTGTATTCTGGTCTAGCGATGTCTCTTGATACTTTCACCTTCGACTTCTATCCTCCTACTTCATTGCAAACTAAGGTATGCTACGTCATCCGGCTTGTAATCATTCCAAGATGTCAAAGATTTTGTGTTCTCTACAAGAAATTTACTTACTGCTCGTATCATTACAGTAATATATTTTCTCTTATTCACAGCATCTCCCTCTACCTTGAATAGACCAGATAACTATCCTACTTGCTCCAGAAGATAAGTCTGAAAAAGTCAATACTCGTTCAGCTTCTCAATCGTGTACCACCTGTGGTATCTCTAATTGAAATAGTCACGTCACGATTGGACGAAATTTTAAGCAAGTGTCTTGGGGGGTTAGTTTCTGTCTTCATGTACCGAGATGCTGCTACGATAGTGGCGTTCGACGAGGGAGGACTCTTCTAGTACTGCATCCATAGAGCCCAAATTTTCTCTTCGTCAGCGGCCGATATGTACGCGTTTAAGCATTTTATGCAGCAACATTTCTGAGAATATTCGTGTGCGTATGTGACTTGGTATATCCACGGCCTGACATGGCCTCAAGTGTAGAAAGAAGTCAGTATATGACTCCAGCTTATTCTTCGTTTTAGAAGAATTGAGATGTAATGTTCAATTGAAAGGAGTTTCTGCATGTTTCCGAGCGAATATCGCTAGGCTATGCTCCAAACAGCTGTACAGAAAATAAACAGCCGTGCAGAAGATTTCGGGTCACACGTTACAATCGTGATAGAGTTGTCCTACACGCGCAGATGTCCCGCGTAGTATAGAATAGTATCACACTAAATTTTTAAATGTGTTTTAGTTCTTGAGTGTAACTAATCTCACCAGATGTTGGTCTCAAGAGACTGGGCGAAGGGGTCGGACGACAAATTATCGGTGTGATTCTAGCGGTACGCCATTTATATCATGATTGGTGAGGTTAACTTTATACTATGACTAGCATAAGGAACCATTCGGACGGGACTACACGATTGATGCTTTGACGATGCGCTCACTACAGGCTCAGATACGGAATGGCTTTCCATCATCACGTAACTGGCGAATGTTTTGGATTTGTATTCTATAGCGTTTTGTGATGAATTGCTAGCGAGCGCTACGTGTAGCTTTCTTGGCCCCCGCGCCATTAGTCTCCAAGCGGGGCAGAATGAGCGCGGAGAAGTTTTATCTGCCTCACGGACCTTCTCGATATCAAGTGGATCACGTTAAAGTTCAAAAGAAGTAATTTATACTTCTGCA
The DNA here is from genome assembly GCA_013170925.1 of Podosphaera leucotricha. Lineage (NCBI taxonomy): Eukaryota > Fungi > Ascomycota > Leotiomycetes > Helotiales > Erysiphaceae > Podosphaera > Podosphaera leucotricha. The sequence goes on along the minus strand of JAATOF010004327.1, from coordinate 17,803 downwards.
TAAATTCAATGTATAAAGTTTGTGAGTGACAGTTGGAAAAGATGCATGCAGTGTGAGCCGTGCACCATAAAATCAAATTAGTTGATGAGGTCGGCGTAATTTCTCAGTGGATACAAAAAAAGTCAGAAAGTTGTATGTCATTACATTTATTACGAAATTTGCCGTTAATTGTTGAGAGCAAGAGAGATAGATAGGTAAGTCTTGATGATGAAATTTGAAACCAAGTAAACAAAACGAAACGGAGGATACCGATGTCAGTCATCAATCATCACGTACCTTTTCCACTGAAAAGTCGAATAGTAAGTTCTTTAGTATAGCCAGCAACAAACAATGAAGCTACAAACAATGACAGACACTGGCGTAGAATACTGTGGATCTTGAGATTTCATTGTCTCTGAATATGCCAATCGACTATCCATTTCATTCTTTGTTGCCTCACTCGAGCAAGCAGGCAGGTAAACAAACGCACCCTTTTTTCCTTTGGTCCAAGTCTTCTTTTTTCTGTCGGGGTTACACACTCATCTTCCTCATGCATATAGTGACATTCGTTATTCTTGAACAAATTATGAAGCTTAGAATTATTAATTGACTAAATAGTCCCTCCACTCCCGATAGTTCATATTTTGGCCGACCCGACCCTGTGCCAGCTGGCGATCCGCAGACGCGTTAGCTCCATCAATATCGTCCAGGGACCGTCATCGCTTCAGCGAGGGATCGATCTTATTCGAGGCCCGAGTCTTTTTAATTTGATGACTTCTCGATTATCGATGAGATGATCCAGGATCCAGACGACGCCCTGTATTTGGAGGTTCCCGACATACCGAAGAAAGCCGTGATCTCGAAAAACACCGTCACCTCGCTCCCAATGACTACTACGCATCTTTTCGTGTCAAGAACGCGAAGGTTTCAGAATCCGGAGATGATCGACGATAAAGCTCCATAAACGACGAACTTGTAATCATGAGCAGGGAAAGACCTCATAGACCCCCATGTTGGTCTAGAGCTAGACCCTGTTGAGCCCTACCAGGTACGGCGCTCCCCCGAGAAAAAGAATTTGCACGGCCCCTGGCCAAACAAGCCCCGACTTGGCCCCCCCTCCCCACGCTAACACACAGCTCCGATGATCATTGAATACTGTGACTTTATTCCCAGGGATTCTACCGAGTACTGTGGGTTTATTCCCAGGGTAAGCCCCAACTTTCCCCACCCCTCCAAATAACGTTGTCTCTAGAATCCAACCCATCGCCAGGAAGATTTCTTTCTCTGCTGACACCAATTGCTACGCTTTCTTTTTTGCATCCTCTAATTCTTTTTTTATGAAGCTGCAACGCAATGAATGGTTCGGCGTGTATTATTATGATTATATACTTAAATAACTAACTTCACAAACATCAGCCGTCGGCCCCCTCCATCTGCTCAAGATCTGTACTTATAACAATACGGCTACCTCGTCGAAACATCTTCAACATTTGGTCGACTTCACTGTTTATGATCAAGTCGACATTATCATCTTCCTCATTCATCACCGACTAATGAGGGTAGTCTAGTGTACCATACTGTCAATTTCAAATAATCACACACTCGCTCAAATTTACTCCACGCTCAAACTCTTAATTTTTACATCTTATAGACTGAAGCTTACCTACGTTGCTCCAATTCTGCCCCTCTGTCGTTTATCAAATTTGGTATGCTGAAGATCCTCACGATTTTTCCTTTGTGACATAGATCGAAAATTGAAACTGAAAACTAATTAATTTGCACGACAGTGTTTAACAAAACCATGAATAACTCACATCATCATACGTCCCAAGCAATGGGAACTTTTTATTTTTATAACGCGGATGCAAAACTCGAGAATAATCCATATGGATTTTTTTCTGAATTTTCAGACGGTAATCAGAGTGCTATGTTTCACCAGCAAATGCAGCAACAAACACTATCAATAAATCCTCCTTTTCCTCGACCTGATTCTTCGGCCTCGATGCCCATTACTCCTCAAACATTCCAGACCACATTCCAACCACATATCGCTCATATCAATTCTAACTCAATGTATCAAAAGCCTCAATTCGTAAATCAGGACCCAGTTCCTAGACTCATGATCGATTCAACCATACAAGAATCAGATCTTTTTTGTTTTCCTACTACACCGCCCCTATCGGCCTCTGCAAGCGTTATTGGCAGTCCATTCCTTTATCAAGGGTTACCAACACCAATAAATTCTACTCTTTTTAGAATAGACAACATTAAAAATAATAAGATTGTTCCTGAAAATCTACCCCTTACTGAATGGGTTGGCTGCGGCTCACCACCGATCACTCCTGGTACGTTCTATGAAGTCTTTTGTCTAAATACAATTAATTACACACGAAAACTATCACCATCTTGAACTAAAGTAGAATCTACTGTAATCAACGACTGGCTGACTAAATTTAGTGTTCATTCAGTCCAACTCGCTTATGAATAGTACTAGCGAGGCTTTACCGCCCCACTGCCAATTCCTCAGCCCCTCACCGACTCCATATCCACCACCTGCTCCCACTCATCAACCGAACTTTGATTATTGCGACCCGCGCAATCTCACTGTCTTACCCGTAGGACAAATTAGTCAGCCGCACATTAAAACCGGTCCTCCCGGGTTTTCTCCTGACCAAACTTCCTTCCCAGCAAACAGAGATAATTCAAAAGTCGTCGCGCATTCAGGACTGCTTGTTAGTGATAATTACGCTAAAGAATCTTGCATCCCCCCTCTTACTGTGAGATCAAATCAACACATTTATGATCACCAGGAAGAGGAATTTGCGAATGGGTTGATTGACTATACTCCTCCTAGTAGCTGTGATTCTAACACGTCTAAACGCCGACGCTCTAACTCCAGCTCTGATGCCACTTCTCTCTATGGTGAATCTTTCAACTCTGTAGCTGAAACCAAAAGTTTGAACGCTTCCGAGGTTTATGCCATCACATGTCCTCCTAGTCCACCACTTTCGATCTCCGAAGGACGTGCCAAAAACAAGAAATCTATACGTAAGGGAAGAAAGACACGACCCAAAAATCAACTAGAAGCTATCAAACCAATTCGGCCACAGAATCACTCGATGGGTGAGAAGAAAGAGAAGAATATTTCGGGTGCTAGTAATTCCCGGGCAATCAATTCGTCTCAAACGCAGATCGTGTCATCAGATCAACAAGACGCTCACACTGTCGATACAATCGTGCCAGCCCCTCCGACACGACGTGGTCGTAAAGAATCACTAACTGAGGACCCATCCAAGACTTTTGGATGTGCTGGCTGCACCCGTAAATTTCGACGACAAGAACATATGAAAAGACACTTTCGGTCTCTTCATACTAGTGACAGGCCATTTTTATGTCAAGAGTGTGGTAAGAGATTCTCACGAAGTGATAATCTTACCCAGCATTCACGGACACATGGCAGCGGTTCAATCGTGATGAAAGTCCGTAAGCATCGTGAACCATCAGGAAGCAGTAGTCGCCGAGCCAGCACCAACAACACCATAAAATCTCTTGGTAACACTCTTTATTCTACCGCCGCGGCTACATCTGGCTCTGAATCTGACCTTAGCTCTCAAGTTAGTAGCTCGCAGGCTTTAAGCAGTGAATTTAATTCTCAGTCGCAAAAGAAGCGCAAGCGCCCTGCTTGATGGTGCTACCAATCTTATGTTTTATTTTAGGAAGTGCCTTATCATACTGGCCTGAGATGATAATGACAAACAATCTGATGTGCTCTTCAAATTTATCGCTTGAGCGGGAAAGCTCATTAGAATGATGAACAAAAGAATTTTTGATTAGGGCTTGATTTTTTTTCATATTGCAGTTTTTAACATTTCCAAGATTGTATTAAATTAATGTCTTTTCGTGCGAAATTAGCGTCATGATGGGATTTCGGGATATTATAGAGAGGGTATTGACGTTTTTTTGTCGCAACACTATTGGTGAAAATTGGTTGCGCTTTAAATTTCTTATTCACTTTACATTTAAAACTTCAGGATTGGGAATACATTCTAAACGACCTTGAGTAGCAAGAACTCGAGATCATTTGATTAACTCAAGTTCTACCAAAATCAGGAATTCAATACTATTAACTTTTACTAAACCGCGCAAATTTACATTACTTAAATAAATGTATGGAGAAACTTAGATCTAAGTGTTCAAAGAGGGTTTGATTAACATGGCGCGATTTGTCGAAGCGGACACTACTACGCTGAATGCCTGGCACTTTAATACTGGAAGCAACTAAAGAAGATTTAGATGTAGGTTACGTTACCATTCAAGTAAGTTATATCGGAAACTATAAATTTTTCCAATCGAGAACAATTTTTCTGTAAAACTTTGGGTCTATTTCATGTATTTGGCAAGAACTTTGACTTACAGTGAGACAACACTCACTTTAAGTAGGTGGGAGACTGAGGTTCGTGACGATCCTTTTGCTCCAAGCTTTTCAAACCTTTCATACATACTTTTCAAAAAGTCTGTAGCGCAAGTCCCACGTGTCCTAGAGAACAAAGTAACACGGCACGTAGCAGCGTATCCCAGAATACCTGACATCTCCAACTAACTAACTGTTATGTGAGAATATATGAAGTAAAAAAGGTAAGTTCACGAGAAAAGTAAAAGAAGTTAAGTGTAAAGTAGGCAGTGGTTAGATCCTAAAATTGCGTACTTCTTGAAGAGAATAAAAGTTGTCTAAATTACGAATTAATCCCCAGATTCCCAGAAGAGATATTTAGAGATACAGAACATGGTGTGTCAGAATAATGCGAAACGTGACCAAAGGAAAAGGACACCGGAGTAGTCCCAGGAATTGCTATTTCTAGCACTATCTCTCAATTCCCTTAACCAGAATTTACGGATACAACTTTGCTACGATACCTCTAAATTTGATCTCACTTGATTTTTTAAGAGCTTTCTATTTTTTCGGCAATTAAATCCACGTGTCTCAATTTGAGGTTTACAAATAGTGTTGATGTTAACGAACTTCCTACCAGTCTCAACCCGTACTTCAAGTACCTCAATATCCTATTAGTCTATTGTTATATAGCTGTCATTCTCATGAAAAACATTATGAACATTCCGAAAGAGTATGCGCCGAGTATCCTGATCGTTGTTACTCTCGCTTGTTGATCAACTTTCCTAGGGGTTAATAAAAGCATTGATGCTGCCTCAAGCGCCAGCTTATCGTTAATTTAATATCAGGGTATCTTTGGAGAGTCTTGTGCGTAAACGTGGGGCAATTTATTGTGTTTTCAAGCAGTAAACAGCTACTTCAAAGTTTGGTTATGCTAATTGGCCACAACCCTGTCCGCTTCCATCTACGGATGATGTTCTTGCTTGTTAGAACCGCCTGGCATGCTTTACTGTAACAAGCAACGAAGTTTGTCTTGCCTAGCTTGTACTAGCATCCGATCCAAGCTCCTTCCAACCTATAGCCTTGAGGGGACTAAAGGCTAACGTATCCAGAGGCTGCAGGACGCGGGATATATCTGGTGGTAAGAGAAGCAAGTGGTCGTTACTTTAGAAGTATATGAATATAAAGATAATGAGTTATCTTACACCTTCCATGTTCATGTAGAATAAGCTATCTTTTCTCATCGAGATCCCATGGTGTAATGGAAAGTGAGAAGACTCCGTTCAACCATTATAGCAGTAGAGTTTGAATTCTACCTATTCTCGGTTGGAATAAAATTCCAAGCTATATAAGAAGCCAGAACTAATCAAAAACACTACTATTTGGACATTTTTTCTCTTATATATCACAAGCGCGTGAAGAGCCTTGTTAGATGTGGGGAAACACTCGATGGACATTCAGTCTCGCGCTCTTACTTATTCTTTTAAAAAGAGCGACTCTACAATCCAAAAAGCACGCCGTTTGCTCTGCAACCCTTTAATAAACTAGTCTCATCTATATTGTATCTCTTTGCGAGGTTTTACCACGATCTCAGAAATAATCCGGCGATCAACCTATTCTTTGTCTAATTATATTGAGGCTCGATTGATACTTTCAGAACCGATTGCTCTGCTTTGAATCGTACTAAATAGGCTCCTATAAGTAGAAGATTGATCCCAGTTCTTTTTCAGAGACTGCGAGTCACCTTGAATCTTTAGATTCCGCTCAGTCATGGCTTTGAACTTGGTGCAAAGTGGCAGCAACGCTCAAATTCGGATTCGTTCGGCCAGGTAGTTTTCCCGGGTCAACGAGAGTCTCTGGTGACTGAAAAAGGCTACATTTCCAGTCGGATAATTTTTAATCATGTGATGCGTAGTGATGATCGGGTACGGCCTATTCAGATCCAGCTTTTACAACACCTCGACCATATTTGATGCCTTTAAACGCTTGATAGGATAGACGTCATTTTCTAAATTTTGAAGCCTTTGAGTGCATAACAACAATTTCTCAAAAAATCTTAGCGGTTGACATAAATGTAATGTAGTTTCGAAGTCAAGGGATAGCTGGAGATGTCTAAAATTTAAAGGGTAGCCAAAACTAGGTGACGAGCGTTACGAGTTATTGACTAATCCAAAAACCTGTTTTGTTCTAATTATGTGGCATGTGAGCTCATCCATGTGCACACATCAAGGCTCATAATACTTGACTCAGTGTTGTAGAAAGTTGTGCATTAGAATTAAGTACACATTTTTGCCCGAGTGATTTAACCTCAAAAAGTCGAGCAAAACATTCGCTTCGCCAGGGACTACTGTACTGTAGGCATTGAACGTTCACAACACATCATGTCTGAACGCCTAAATGTTATCGCGCTGATATCAGGGGGTAAAGATAGTTTTTACTCACTGCTGCATTGTCTACAGAACGGACACTGTGTCATCGCTCTCGGAAACCTTTATCCTATCCCCGAGAGTCCGAAAGATTCTCACGCGCCTTATGACCTCAATAGTTTGATGTATCAGACAGTCGGTCACGAGGTAATACCACTCTATGAGAAAATTCTGAACATTCCACTCTATCGACAACCAATTGATGGCTCCGCAATTGATGTCGGCATGACGTATGAAGAAGATGGGCCTTCCCCGTGCCAACGTGGGTGTGCCGGCGGCGTACAGCAACAAGATGAGACAGAATCTTTGACTAAACTGCTACAACTGATTCTCATGAAGCATCCGACTGCCAATGCTGTGAGCACGGGAGCTATTCTTTCGACGTACCAGCGGACGCGAATTGAAGCTGTCGCGCGCCGACTGGGCCTTGTGGCCTTGTCATACCTGTGGCAGTATCCCATGCTCCCACCCGGCACGCCCCAGTCCTTATTGGAGGATATGAATAGCATCGGCCTGGATGCGCGGGTGGTTAAGGTGGCGAGCGGCGGGCTCGATGAGAGGTCTCTGTGGCAAAATGTCGCGAGTCAGCAGACGCGCGCGCGGATGAAGAGTGTCATGGCGCGCTTCAGTGATGAGGCTGATGGAGCGATCTTGGGTGAAGGCGGTGAATATGAGACACTGGTGATTGACGGACCGGGGCCTCTCTTCAAAGGTCGGATCGAAGTGCCTGATGCGAGTAGAGCCGTAGTCAGGGAGGACGGCGGCTCGGCTTGGCTTCACATATCTAATGCCAATGTAGTTTTGAAGAATGAAGAAGAATCTACAAATATATCCCTCCGCCTTCCAGATATCCTCGATCCCGAATTCGATACGCTTATCGAATCCTTGAACGATGAGGGCATCCAGCAGGTCTTTCAGGAAAGGGAAGAAGCTGGTGCCCGAGAACCGCTCCTTACCATTCCTGATGAGCCTGGCTTCTTACAGAAATGGACTTTTACGACGCAAGAAGCACTCACAATTCTGGAGGAAGCCATGATTCTTACAGACGCAATCACCTCACGGCTTGAGAGTGCTGGACTAGATTCGTCTTGTATCACATCAACTCTACTTCTCCTTCGCTCGATGCAGGATTTCGCGATTGTTAATGAAGTATAAAAGTCCCCGTATTTCGTCACGAGATACCTATAGCTGACTCAACTACTCTAAGATATACGCCAGACTCTTCCCCAAACCTAACCCACCCGCGCGTGTAACCATCGCGTGCGGCGACTGCATGCAACCTAAAACCAATCTAAAGATTTACCTAACGTTAGAATCATCTTCGGCTCTACAGCCTAAGAAGGCATTACATGTACAATCACGCTCTTACTGGGCACCGGCTAATATTGGGCCCTACTCCCAGGCAACAACGATAAGGATTGCAAGTGCAAACAGTGAACTTGCTGCGGTGTTCATAGCCGGGCAAATTCCCCTTATTCCAAGTACCATGCAACTTCCAGAAGCCATATCCATGCAAAATTCTGCCTTTTGTACAGCGCTTTCTCTCCAGCATCTTTGGCGCATTGGTATAGCTACAAAGGTTGACTGGTGGACTAGTGTCATAGCATACTTACCGCATGCGAGTGATATTGGTAATCAGTTAAAGCCTGAACGAGTGATGATGGCTAGTTACGCATGGAAGCTGATGCATTCGAGGAGTGCTAAGGTTTACGACGAAGAGTCAAGAGAATCAGCAGAACCTGACTTATGGGAGGAGAAATACCACGCAGGACTCAGCGGATCTCGCCAAAAATATAGAATTAAGCATCGACTGCCTAACTGGTCACGGGTAAGTATGTCTAACAGTCTTCCAGGCGAGAGCAGCCCGACTGACCGTTTGTGGCCCCCGCCCTTTTTCGCCGTCGAGGTCGAGCAACTACCCCGCGCCGCACCCATTGAATGGCATTCACAGCTCGGAATTGTTGGCGGTGCAGAGGCGATTGTGCTCCGTCGTCATACTACCCCCGTCTGGGCTATTGATCAGTGCATTTTTGGCGCCCATATGCAAGTAACTATCGCCATCAGGTTCGTGCACGATGCCTTGCAGATCCAAGCTTGGCTCGATGCGGTCTGGGCACAGCTTGGTTGGGGTAGCCTGGAAGCTCGGAGTAGGACCGGCGGGGTCGTCTATCAGGATAGTTCGCTCTCGGCTGACCGCTGGAAATGTGACTGTATAGTTCCTTGCCACAGATTATGGAACGCTGCGGGGGAGAGACTTGCCTTGATCTTGATCTATAACACGTTGTAGTGCCCGGCTTAGCTAGCCGATGCTACTCATATATCTCTAAATCTCTATAAGGGAAAATGGGTTGCAGATATCAGATACGATCAGGTAAAGTAGTATCCTCAAGCCTGCGGTCATATCACTCATTACCCGAAAATCAAATCGCTTAGAAGATTATTACCAAATAGAGTAAAATCAAATTTGGCCCTTTCTATCCGTAGACTCTACGACGGGCTACCTTTTCTTTGACACCAGTATCCCGCTCAATGCTTTTTAAATTCCCGCGTAATGCATCCCATTCGAGTCTTGACTCCATCGCAAACCCAACCGCAACGCCGTAAAATCCAAGGAAATTTGGCCACCTAATGTATCACTGCGCCACCCAATCCATCCGAAAAAATGAATAACACCATAGAAGAGATAAAAATTTCATCTGACTCGATGTGACCGGTAATCTCTTGCCCGCTTACTTTTGCCTTTCTCCTTGGGGAGCTCGACGGAAGTATCCTTGAGCTGCTCTCTCATAAATTTCACCATGTAATCATCAATGGTCTGAATCGGTTCACCTGCGGCATTTAGTTCATGTTCATCATCGAAGTATCTCAGTTTAACGTCTTCGGAAGTGGCGTCTTCCAAGGTAGAGTGATCACCATTTTCGTCTAAAGCGTTGGCTGAGTTCTCATCAAAGTCAGCGGCGTCAGTCTGTACTCCCTCCTGTTCAGCCAACTGTGCTGCCATGACATCTTCCTGATCTTCCGCCTGTGAGAGTACGCGCCTGACTTTGTGATTATCTGATCCACCAAAGACTCGCTCCATGGCAGCGTTTGCCGCAGCATCACTATCCGAAAGTATATTTGAATCGTCACGAATAACATCTTGCGTTGGTATACGACTGAAATGTTCTGTAGTAAATTCTCCTTCCTGTATGACAACATCATCTAACATCCGTTTTTGATTGGCTTTCCGCAAGATATTGGCTTCTATAGTGTGCTCGGAAATGAGACGATAGATGTGAACATCTCTTGTCTGTCCAATTCGGTGACATCGATCCTGGCATTGCTTATCCATTGCAGGATTCCAGTCGAGATCATAGAATATCACAGTATCAGCTCCAGTTAAATTGATGCCTAAACCACCTGACCGACTGGAGAGGATAAATACAAGAATTCGTGAATCATTGTTGAACCGATCAGTGAGAATTTGACGTTGCTCGATCTTGGTGCTACCATCCAGACGAAGATACTTGTGTCCATGAATATTTAAAAATTGCTCTAAAATGTCCAAAACCTTGGTCATTTGCGTGAAAATTAAGGCGCGATGACCACCCGTCTGTAACTTACGAAGGAGCTTATCTAAGGTTTGCAATTTCCCACAATCATATTGAAGCAGCCGTTTATCCGGAAATTGAATAGATAGTCTCATGTGCGCCTCATGGAATGGATCTTGTTCCAAGGCATCAGCAAAAGTTTGCACTGCTGCCACACCTCGTGGAGTTAGGGCAAAATGTGTGATATCCTTCGCGATCACTGCAGGCGTCAGACATGCAAATTTTTGAAGCATTATTTTTGCATTTTCAGCATAGACAGAGAGCGGCTTGATCAAATCTTTCATGATAGGTGAAGTGTATTCGAGCCAGTCTTTAGCTTGAAGCCCATGTTTTGGATTTAGTTGATGCTCGTTCAACCGTAGCGTTAAAAACTCAATAAGTTGGCTTCCATAAATTGGTCTTCTTTGACGTTGTAGCGCGTTCAGATAAACACAGTGCTGCAGTTCTTCGAAACGACTCCATCTAGATGTCTTTTCGAGATAAACTAGGTTTGACATCACAGTTGTCGGATCAAAGCCAGAGTGGGAATTTTGAGCTCGGAGACGCTGAATTTCACGGGTTTCCATCAGCGTTCGTTGCGCACTTAGAGTAGAAATTCGAGAAGCGATAGTGTCAGAAAGACTCTCATACTTAGTCGGAACTAAATTTAGAAATTCAAGGCTTGCCTTGCTCATTAAATCTTCTTTTAGGAGACGTCTACGGATAAAAAGTTCTTTTATTTCAAATTCAGCAATTGCAGACCTTTCCATAGGAAAAGAGGTCGAAACTGGTCGATCAATAAATAAATCAGGGTGATTGCAAACCTTTCGAAGTTGCATGAGACAATTTATTATGGATAAGTAGTTTCCAGAGGCTAAGGTTCCCCTCGTATCTTCACGATTCAAGAATCCATCATATAGCTCACGCTGTCTTTTTGAAAGCCGACAATACTCTACATGCTCATATTTAGCCGGCATTTGTTTCTCAACATCTGCCTTTAGCCTTCGAAGTAAATATGGACGAAGGAGCTGATGTAGCTTGCTTATTATACCTCTAGATTCATTATCAATTTGCTCCAAACCATGTTCTAGGATTTGTTCTGAGGGCTTTTTGAACCAGTCTTGAAACTCTTTAAGATCTGCAAATCCCCCAACACCCTTTTTTGTGCCATCAGAGGGCATCAGAAAATAAAGTAATGACCATAATTCCGTCAAATTATTTTGGAGGGGAGTACCGGTAAGGAGTAAGCGTGCCCGTGTATTGAACGTCAGCATCGTTTGCCATCTTTGCGAGTTGAAATTTTTGATATTATGTGCCTCATCGAGGATCATGTAGTGCCATCTGCGTCGCTTAAAAACTTGTTGGTCTCGAATTATAATCTGGTAAGAAGTGATGCACACATTCCAAGCATCCTTGTTATTCCATCCTACTCTCTTTTTTTTGCGCTCTTCAATGGTGCCGTAGTAAGTCATGATTTTGAATCCCGGGCACCACTTTTTGAATTCCATTTCCCAATTTAATATGACACTGGTCGGCACTATAACTAAATGTGGGCCCCACTCATGATGCTCACAAGCAAGATGAGCAAGAAGAGAAATTGTCTGTATAGTTTTTCCGAGACCCATCTCATCAGCTAGAATACCATTGGTATTATTTGCATATAAGCCCGCGAGCCAATCAAGACCATAGTGTTGGTATTCTCTTAAGGTGCCTCTAAGAAGAAATGGAACCAGAGTTTTAATTTGCTTGCCGAGCTGTGGTGCGTTACTTTGAGAATCTTCCAAATTACTTGGTTTTGGCTCTATATCAACTTCAGAAGTGAGTGGCTTCTGATGACTTGAAATTTCCAAGGACTTTGAGGTACTCCTTATTTCGATAGTATCAGTAGCATCATTACTTGTTTTTGAATTGATGATAATATTTTCTGCTGGGGCATCGACATTACCTCTTTTTTCGCGTGAACCGTTTATTCCTAAATCCCCACCGAAATTATTGCTTGTATCGCAAGCCTGCATAGTTATCTCATTAGATGAAGCTAGGGAAAGTTTAGTTGTTTCATTGATATCAACGGCATCAGTCGCTAGGTTTCCTACAGGCTTGATCTCGCCGAGTTGCCCATTTTTTAGATCTGAGTCTGCAAGAAGCCCAAGAGAGGAGTTCTCTTCTGTGCCTTCAGCTTCATCATCTTCTCCTGGGTTGGCATCATCACTAGAATCGAGATGGTCATCCAGAGAAATAGCCTCGTCGCTGTCTTCACGAATCGTATTAATTTCGGCTAAGTTATTCTCATCAACTTTTCCTAAATATAAAGTCTTCCTGGCAACGATGATATTTTCAATCTGTGTCTCACCAGATTGACTTTGAAGTGCAGCATACTTCTCGCGAAGTTGTTCGACTGTCAAATTTTCGTCTTCTACAAAGTTTACAAGAGGTTCATCTTCATCAGCTTCCGAGTCTTCCGATGTCATATTACTTTCTCCATTCTCAGAACCAAGGTTTGAGCCTATTTCATCATTAATAGCAGTCTCTCCTTGAATCTCATCTTCCTCACTGAACATGTCTGGGTCTAGATATGCTTTTCGTTCTTGTAATTTTTGTTGTGATTTATCCACAGCTTCACTCAAGGCTTTTCGAACTCGTGCTTGTTCTTGCTTTTCCCACTCTGCTAGACGATGACGATTTACTTCAGTTTTTACGTTATCCCAAATTATCTGTAGTGTCTTTACGATACCCTTATACCGCAGTTGGGAAGCCGCAACAAATTCAGCTTCGAGCTGTTCCGAGGTCTTGGGTTGTCTGCGGTTCCACTCATCTCTGCAAGCTTCAGCTATTCTTTTCGCAGTTTGCCTATGGCTTTTTTGTTCTACTTGCATCAGCTTTTTAAACCCAATTACGGCCCGGCACATATGATCTAGATGGGAGTACTTTCTAAGTATTTGTTGCGAACCTTCAGGTCCATTGTAAGCCCTACACCTGCCAGGTGAAAGTATGCCTCCTGGCTTCGCAGCTTTCTCTGCTCTGATTATGATAAAAGCATCTTCTAAGGCACTGCCTGATGGATATTCAGATGGATCCTCTGGATGGAAAAGTCCACCTTCGTTAACATGTTGACTTCCCGCATACTGGCAGTAATCTTGTAGGTCTGAATATTGTTTTGATCGTGAGAGAACTAAACCAGGATGAACCAGTGGCAAAGTTGGAGGTTTAACGCGAAGTTTGATCTTCGCTTTATTCCTAGAGCTTTTTCTCACGATGTCTTCTACCTTGGCTGTTTGAGTCAGTTCGGAGATCTCAGAGGGTGTAGATGTTGGCGTAGAGTGTGGTGGGGTTTTGTAATCCTCTGACAATTTGAGTTTAGAGCCAGTCTGCAGCTGTTTACGATTAGAATGCCTGGGTGAGGGGGATATGTTTGTAGTTTTTGAAGGAAAAGCTGGAGTCGATGGCCTAGAAAGTTTTGACTTGACATTCGAGATTGATGCACTTCGCGTTGTTTTTAATATCGAATTATTTCCTTTTATTTCTTTAGTATCTTTTCTTCCATTTGTGAGACATGGTTTAGGAACAGTTCGTTTGGGTATTTTATCAGAGGTTGGTTGAAACTCCAGAGGAATAGAGTTCACTCGTCCGGAGCGCCTCTTTCCTCCTTGAGTAAATGTTGAAGGCCCATCAGCTAGCGCATTCTTCCATGGAGGGGATTCGGGTTTTTTTCGTTCCAATTTTCGCTTTTTTGGGGGAGGCTCGTCTTTGGATTGGGACAAAATGTTTTGACCCACGCCTGAAGTTGAAGTCTCGACGCAGCGTTTCATCTCGTAAGTACTCTAGAATTAGAACTAAAATTGAATTGATGGGAAAAGAATATATTTCTGCGCCAAATGAACATTTGAAAAGACGCGTTATGTCTGCTACTCATTGCGGAATTACTTAAGTGTTATTCTTTCTTCAATTCTATCCCGTCACTGTTCCTACAGTTTAATAGTGCACAGACCTTTTTTATCTACCCTAGGCCCGTCAGTCTGCCAACTTCGGAGCTTCGGATGGTGAAGAAGAACATAGCAGCGATTGATAAATTGTCAGACAACAACGGCAGAAAAATCACCATACACAACGACTAGCAAGATGTTAATGCGGCGTATCATAACAACTACGGCGCTTCCACGAAAAACAAACATTCATCTAGCTTTCCGGCAATGTCGAAGAGTCGCTAATGCGGCAGCAGAACCAGAATACCCAAAATTGGTTAATATAAGATTCTTTCCTTATAGCTCATTATGAAGAACGTGTTCTAAGTTCGAACACGTTAAATTTACAGCGGCCTATTTACTATTATACTAACTTTCTCTGATAGACTGAACTCGAAGATCCTGGAATGGTCAGTCCTTGTTATTAAACTCGGTATTTCTGACTGAGCATCATAGAATGGAGGATACGTCAACCCACCTCGTATAAAAAGACAGTTTCGTGACCCTTATGGAGATTGGTGGGATAAGCAGGAGCGTCGGAATTTCGGCGAGCCTGTACATGAAGATAATGACATTCTAGGAATGTTTAGTCCATACGAGGCAAGTCGAAGTGTTTATAAGTCTTCTTTTATAATTGAGTAAAGTCAATATTCGTGCAGATTTTACCTCCAATTTGTCACGCTTCTACACTGGTTAAAGTGGAAGTAGGCTAATTGGGTACGTTTCAGTACACACACGTTAAACCAAAAACTGCCTTTGCTCAGATTGGTTATTTTATAGCGTCAGTATTCGGAACTATGGGAGTGGTATCTCTGTGGTATGGATCATAACCATGTAGCAACCACAAATTAAAGCTCATTCTTATCTTACAGTTACCCTGACAAGCAGTCTGCGCCCAGAGAATTTGAAGGTGGACTAGAGAAAGAGCTTGGTGGACCGAAAGCAGTGCGGGTAAGATAAGTCGTTGCCATAACTTTCCGACAGGTATTGACTAAAATTCAGGCAAGAGCCCCAGGAGACAACTAGGTGAAGTTGGCCCAGCTGTAGTTAGACGTTATTATATCAATGGAGAAGAGATGCTATCTTATTTCTGCATACAATAAGTTTTATTTTCATACTATTCTACACAGTGAACTCTTTTGGGGCAGGAAGTATACTCGCCCTTTCCAGTTCTGTATGTATGCGGTCTTCTTAAAACAATCTTACGGCTTTGTTTCTTCCATTTTGATTCTTATGCTTTAAATCATCATCGGATTTGCTGATTAACTTTGCTACAGCTTCCACAAAGCTCCTGACTCTAAGTTTGAAAATGCGCTATCAAAGTTGGGACGTCCTAATTTTTCCTGATCAATCTAAGATTCCCCAGCAGGAGTTCAAAACAACATGTCAGGTAGTACAGGATCCAGGTGTGACTGTTCCAAAACTAAAACAAAAAGTTCATCCTAACTTAAGAGCAGAACTACGGAATCTTTATTCAAATAGACCTCTTCTCCCTACCGTTACGTGTTTCATTCCCAGTCTTGAAGTAGGCCATAGTTTCCGAATCTCAATCCATAGTTGGGAAAACCCTGTTGCTAGCCGCCATACTCTTGAACTGGAGGGACTTTCGGAAAGATTTTCCTTCGAAGCTCGCGTATTTATTGATGGAGAAAAATTTGGGTAAATATTTCTGTCACGTAAATTTTCACCACTTACTGTTTCAGGTCAACACTATTCGACAGTGAAGGCCCTTGGCCGACCGTAATTGAGAAGAGTATCGGTAAGCATTAATTTCCCAACTGGAAAATAAAACTGAGCTCTTCCAGAAGTAGGTGTGTATGGGGAATTTGAGCCTCTGAAATTTCCCACTTTTCACAAAGAGCTTCTTTCTCAAAGTTACTGGAGTCCCGTAGATGATCTCGGACGTGTTAAAGTAGTAATTGCAGAAGGAATTATCAGAAGAAAAAATCCTACAAATCCTTTTGAACGCACAAGAAACATCATTTCTTTTTCATTTCAACATGCACCTCTAGGTAAGTTGTGATTTTCTTTCACTATAGTTGATTAGAGACTGTTCATCTTAGGTGGAAAGTAAAATGGCTCACAATTCATCTAGATTTACTTGAGAAATCTTCTATCGCATGGCCAAATCCTAGCATGTGGCAGAATGCAACTAGTGCTGGGCCCTTTTATTCTCGGACCTACTCAGAAGTCTCAAAAGAAAATGTTAAGACTCACAATCAATCTCGATTTCATTTTTCTACAAAAGATGAGTTGCTCAAGAATTTTTCATCGATGTATCCTTTAAAAGGATCTGTTTACGAAAATAATGTAAACGATCCTTTCACAGGGTCAGAAAATTTATTTACAGACCCCATAAATCCTTCATTGAAGTATTGGAACGACTGCCCTGCTGGACCTACTTTACCTGGCCATTCTAGCTTAAGCTCTTATACTCCTATGACAAATACCCCAACATATGAAGTTAAACCGCCTGAAGATGCTTCTGGCACGCTCGGTGTAGATTTATCGGCCGTCGCTTTTGGCAAAATATCACAAAATATTCCGGAAATTAAATATTCACCCCAAACTTTAGCCACGGAGTCTAGTCCTAGAAATAGTAAGTTCCTTAAAATTTACAATCAAAGATAGCTGACATTCAATTGGCTTGCTAAATAAAGATGAAATGGATCTCTTTAGCCTTGATCCGGGTATCTTTGGTTCTTCAAAGATCGAAAATTCATGCTTTTTAGAGCAGATCACTGATATCGAATTGGATTATTCTGATTCCAGTATCATTCCTCTAGTCGAATCAAATTTGTCTTCATCAATAACCAGCCAGAGCCATAAGAGAGCACGAACTATGACCCCTGTAGCAGCTCAAGATATCGATGGTGAAAACGACCCCGCAAGCTCCTCAATAAATGCCAGGGAATATGGAACTCCAAAAATTAAGACCGAAAGATAAAAGATGAACGACAACTTAAGAAAGGATAATTTTCTCTAACTAGTACGGTCAACTTCATTTCACATAGTTTGGGTAAGATCTTTTGATGACGAAACTCATCTAAACTTTCCATCTATCAGTTTTATTGCAAGGTTTCTCACTGACTATGAACTTAAGTTTATTTCGGGAAGAGTCCGTAATTGTAGATAAAAATCTGGGTGCTTTACTATTTCCCTGGGGACTTGTGAAGACTTAACTAGCCATTTTTGAACCCTCTGGGCTTAATTTTGTTACATTACAAAATGACAATTTTTATTTTTCCATCTAATTGCGGCGAGTAACTCAAATCATGTGTTTCTTAGTCTTTTAAACATCAAAAAATATCTAAACTAGTCGAAGCGAGACGACACTCGCTTCGTATGTAAATTGATGGACAAAATTCACGTTTGCATCAATTAGCAGGTTTGTGAGGGAACGTGAGGACGAGCTGCTAGCATCCTGGTGGCAGGCACAAAGACCTAGATACTACGCAGACTTAGGTTTGAATATGACCC
>JAATOF010004312.1:0-26935 GCA_013170925.1 Podosphaera leucotricha | reverse complement strand
ATGGCCTAACCCCTTTGCTTATCCCTTCTCGCCTTTGTTCCTATCACGACAGGCCACTCTAGATATCGTAGTTGTTGGCTATCATCAAGGCTCTGAGTTGGGACCTGGCAAATCTTAACATTTATTTCCTTCGGTGTTCAAAATTTTGATATTTCAAGGAATAAAATTGACATGTTTTTTGATGTTCAGGGCTCAATACTTTTGGCCATTGCCGGAATTGGAATATTTGTGTCCGAGGCACCAAGCGATTATGTACTAGGAAGATGCCCACAATATAAACATTATTTCCAACAACATTAAGCGAAAAAACACACGAATGAGTGATGTCCCGTAGCCTGGCTGATGAAGCGCCAGAAATTTTGCGATTCATAGCTGCCATCACACCTAACTTGGAAACACGCTTATTAAAGCAACAACGATGGCATTAGCCACTCCACAGCAACGAGGAGCATTTATTGTCATCGAAGGCCTCGACCGTGCCGGAAAGACCACGCAGGTGCAGCGGCTTAGCGAAACCCTCCGTGCTGAGGGCTATCGCATTGCAACGCTCAAGTTCCCTGGTGCGTGACGCCGCACGGCGCCGTGCCGCGCCGGTTGGCGTGCCAGCCCTGCCGTCAGGACTAACCTACCTCACAGAGCGCACAACGGCAATCGGCCAGCTCATCGACAGTTACCTGCGCAACGCCACGCCGCTCCCAGACCAGGCGATCCACCTCCTCTTTGCCGCGAACCGGTGGGAAAAAGCGTGCGTGGGCTCCCTGCACCAACCGCCGCTCCGCTGACGGATCCTAGGCCCTGGATCGATGCCACGCTCGCTGCGGGCGTGACCCTCATCTGTGACCGCTATTCCGACTCCGGCATTGTCTACAGCGCAGCTAAGCAGAATCCTACGCTCTCGCTGGCCTGGGCGCAAGCCCCCGAAGTCGGCCTCCCGCAGCCAGACGCCGTCGTCTTCTTGGATCTCGCTCCGGACGCCGCCGCGCGTCGTGCCGGGTATGGCGGCGAACGATACGAACAGCCGGCGATGCAGGCACGCGTGCGTGAGATTTTTGGGCATCTCCGGGCGGCGGAGGCAGGACGTGCCCGAATGGAGATCATCGATGCTAGCGCATCAGTGGATGCCGTCGCGATGCAGGTGCGGGCAATGATCCAGGATATCTTGCCGGCGTTAGAAAATTAGGCAATAATGTGTTGTCTGAGATACTGCTAAAGTTGCTGGTTGTGTGGCGACCCATTGGACGCAGTATGCAGGGTGAGAACCTGTTCGCACGCTAACCACGCGAGCCAAATTGAGGCTACTAAAGGCTTTGTATTAAACACTTGTCAGTAGCTCACAGATTGCTGATCTAGATAGTTCAGCAAGTAGAAACTCGTGGGTGAAAATTGGTATCGTGAGCGTGCCGTACGACATCCGAGTACAAATTTGAAGAATTCAATATGTAATTTATCAGCTACGAGCAAACCCATCGTCGTCTCTATATTCCCAGTCTAAGTCTTAAGTCTGTCCGTTATCAGACTTACGGACAACATATAACCAAGTTCTCTGTTAATTGGCAGAACTTCAGCCTTTACAAATAGAAAAGTTGATTCCCTTTTTGCGCCCCCATTTTGTCTCTTCCCTCTCTCCACCAAATGCAGCGCCATAATTTTCAATTTTCGATGTGTTACGGGGCAGATATATCTCATATCTCAAGCTCTTATGTTGTGTTTGTTCATTCACCTTGGACCTATAGGTTAATGGAAAATTGATCTTTACTGCTTTTTAAGTAAGACATGTGCATATCGCTGAAATTATCTAAATAGCCATCGAGTAGGCAAAAAAACTAGATTCAATTGCCAGCTTATCATCATCCAAATTTAGCGATATCAAGGTAATTTTTACCCCTACTTAAACATTAACCTGTTCCTCTATCCCTTCCATTCTCAATGATCGAGTGACTCCATCCACCGCCCAATGGTTTCGACCTCCTATGGGAGATCCGCATTCGGGACATCGAGCAAGTTCCATTGGCATTCCACATTCGCCAATGGCAAACAATAGGCTTGTCAGAAAGAGTCAAAATAAAGATTTCAGGACTTACTGGGTGACCCCGCTGACACTCGTACCAATGGCCGCTGTGGGTTGCTATTCCGTCCTTCCCAATCAACATCGCTGCCATGATTTCTGCTTTTTCTTGCGGCGTTATTTCTTCATACCATTGATCCTGCAAATACTTTAACGTCGTATCAATTGCTACAGCCAACGCATTGGCGCCCTGAAACGGCTGCTCACACAAAATTCGTGCTTTCCTGAGTAGCTCTTTAGCTTCTTTAACGACCTGTTGTGTTACGGTTTTATCCGAGTCAACGCTGAAGCTGTACAATTTATACTCTTCGGCGATTTGACCATAATAAATCGCACATTCGGCCCCTCGTCTGGGGAGATTCTCATTACGACAGATTTCAAATAATACTTTGCAACCTGTAAAAAATTTAGAGCACTCGGGTCTCTCCGTTATTGCATCACTCATATCTTTAGTCTTTCGTGTAGCTTTTAAAACCAGGAACTGATCTATCAACATGTAATACATAGCATCCAACTCAAGTGCTTGAGCTCCAACGGTAATGCGTCGATCTCGAGAGAGATGCGGCACAGACCCATTAAGGCTTGATTGCGAAAGTTGAGCTTCATAGCTTATACTTTTAGTGGCTTTAATTGTCGCGTCGAACAATTTTTTAGCCGGTTCTGGCAATGTTAATATACATGCACTTTCAAAACTGTATCTTATTTAAAATTTGCGGAACAGTTGACTTACGATTTTCATCCGCGACTTTCGACTGGAAGTTTTTTATTAGTCTCAATAAGCGTCGGCATTCCAGACTTTGGCATTCCACTTGCCTTCTGATAGTAAGACGAGTCATGGCAGGATTCAAAGGACTTGTGCTGAGAGCTCTGTTAATCGATTCTCGACCATCTTCTAACTTTTTTTCAGTCTCCTGGATCTTATCCTTAAGATTTGCGATACCACCTAGGCCTGAAACTAGGAATCTTTTAGACATTTCATCAATAACTGCTCTATTTACAACTCGGTTATATCGTTTTGTTGCGTATTGACGAATTGCAGTGTTGCAATCAGGGCATCGTGGAATAGATCTTGCAAGTTCTATGGATTCTTTTGTCCTGATGAAATTACCATCACCATCGACTTCATAAACCTCATCCATACCCAGCATACCATCGAGCGATTCTACTGTAAAAAAATGACCGCAATTAAGAACAATTATTGGAGTCTCATCTAGGTCAATTTCATCGTAATTTCTAAGCATTAGAAGATCAACTCGAGCATCTTTCTTCACTGTGCAGATCTGACAATAGCCTTCTGGACAAATTTCCCCACAAAGACTAGGACATTGATGCCCACAGCCGTTCAAGAGATTTTCACATCTTTCTTGGCAAGGTAGACGTGTGCAAGGAGCAGCACATGGGAGGGGGCATATCTCATTTTTGTGCCTGCAACTTCTCCAGAGACAAGGCTCTAAGCATGGGGCACAAGCTTCTCTGCAGGGCAATGAGCATTTTGAATGCCCACATTTTACCTACTAAGTCAGCGTCTCACCATCTAAAGAATAGAATTATACAAACTTGACATGCTTGGTTACAGGCTCCACATGCAGTTCCGTTGTGACAGATCATCCGACAAGAATGATTACAATGACTTAATAACCGACCGCAAATCACATTGCAGACTCTGTGCATAGTATTTCCTTCTTTGCCGTTACATTGTGAACAATTACCGGAACACTGATGTCCACATGGTAAAATCGTAGTGCATGGAATTTGACACCTATAATCTGGACTCGAAACGTCTTGGAAGCATGGAACTTCTATTTTGTGGCCACATTTTTCTTTAAATTTTTTGACCCTCACATTGCATTTAATTTTTTCAGGATTTCGTGATTCATGGCAAGCAACACTATTTTTAGTATGCCCACATGGGAGAAGAACTCCATCAATCTTTATATTGCAAAGTCCACATGGTTCACCACAAGTCGCCTTTTGACATTTATGCATGCATGCATGAAGTCTTTCACATGGCTTTTGACACGAAAAAACGTCATGCATTTTTTGTGAGTGACAGCGAGCTGTACACTGATGACCACAACGAAGACGTTCTTCACATATAAGTCGACATCCACCCTCAGGGCTTAATTTTTCAAAATCTCCAGCAGATTCGACTCGAATTTCTGTGTCTCTATGCCTAGGGCAGCAAAGCCTCAAATATGAACCGACTGAGTTCTGAGCTCGTAATATTTCAAGGACGTCAGTCCACATTGGCACTTGAGAATAAGTGTCGGCATTTCCAATTAGATATAGCCCATGTTTTGCTCGACTTAGTAGAACGTTAATGCGATTCTTTGTGCGAAGAAACCCTACTCTTCTTTCATTATTGCTCCGGACAAGAGAAATAATCACAACCTTTGCCTCTTCGCCCTAAAAGTTTAATTAGCAAAGTGACTATAAATTAAGTTTTACAACAATTGTGGACAAAAAGATGATTAATTATCTTTAACATACCTGAAAATTATCAACTGTGGCAAGTCTACAATAAGTACTTAAAGTCAGCACGACTACTTCAATAAGCATATTTATATGAAATATTATTCACCTCAAAAGATCACTCATTTTTCTTTTGCACAATGGTGCTCTTTCGGGCTCACGAGAATCGTCACCCCTTAAATCGTTATCTAAAAACCCATCTTGGACAAGCAGCTGCTCATCACGCTCGCTGAGAAAAACTTCAAAGTTATTTCGGAGAAGAGTTCGGAGCTTTTGTAGCTGTCCGGTGTACGGAGTAAGAATCGCAATGTCTTCGGTTTTATACTCACCTTGTCGAACTAGATGTCGAACTAGCGAAAAAGTCATCTCAGCTTCCCACATATTGCTGTGAGATTTCTGGTGGACAACGTTATCATTATGTGGACTATCCTCAGGCTGCTTATGATCGAAAAAAAAAACGTTGTCTTTTAGTCCTACAACATCAGGAAGTTCCTTTACACCTTCATGATCGATAAGATTATGGTAAAGCCCCCGAATCAAACTAGAAATCGCAGGTCTCATACGTCGTTGAATATTTAATTGGGAAATAGGAAATTTGGGTCTACCAGGCTCTCCAATTGAAAGTCTCTCAAACTGACTGCGATCTAGTTGAAATGGAATTCCTTTTGGATTTTCAAGTGAAAGATTATAATTATTTATCGAGGGGCGTAGTTGCATATGATCACCAATACTTATCACATGCTCCACCGTGGGAAGTAATGAAGTTAGAAAATGTGCTTCGATAATCTCACCAGCTTCCTCACAAATCATAACTTTAGCGCGGACATGTTGTAAGGTTGAGATATTTCTTGCTAAGCCAGATGTTGTTACCCCGATGATTTCGGCATTCTGAAGCACACGACGATGAACCTCATTATGGATTTTCTTTAATTCTGTTTCGCTTCTCTTAGCCTTTTCGATAAATTCGTGCAAGTTATCGACAAGCTCTCTTCGTGCCTCAGAGGTCCAAAAATCATTTAGTCTTTGTCTCCCTATATTCGAAAGAGAAAAAATGCTCTGTTCGGCGGTTTCAAGCAATCTATCAATTGAAACTGACCTTTCAGCTTCAGAAGTATGCGTTTTCCTATCTCGAATCCACAGATCATATGGTTCTCCACCAACCAATGTATATTCGAATTCATCAGTAGATGAAAATTGAGCGTGGATATTTGGAAAGTTCAAACGAAGATATCTTCCGATTATTTGCCAAATTGATTCTTTTCGATTCCGAAGGTTCTGCAAAGCCATTAAATTCTTTACTATATCTCTCTCAACATGTTCCAGTTCTTTATAAGCCATAGCACATGTATATTTCTCCACTTTACTTTTATGTTCAAGCTTTGAAACCAATCGTAAATTCTTATCCTCTATTCTTTGAGATTTGCTTTGACCGCCAATTCTGATGATTTTTTTGATACCAATCTCAATAAGATGTTCCAAAAATTGATCCAAAGCATGATTAGTGTAGCATCTACTAGGCTGCTTAGATCGAACACTTTCAAGAACGGATTTTAGACTTACACAACTATTATTGGACCCAGGCTTGCCTTTTGCGAAATTTCAAGAAAAACCTGCATTAATTTGACGCCGAGAAAAGATTTTCCAGTACCTGGAGGACCTTGAATCTGAACAAACTCCTGGCACAAAGCTGATATCATAGCTCGAGCTTGACCCCGATCCAGTAAAGTACTTGATAAGATACGATTAAGTAATTCTTCATTCTCTAAAGCAGTTCGAGGATCTATAAGAATATTATCGCCATCTAGATTCTTTAAAATAGGTTTCAAAGAGTATGTAAAATTTATTTTTTGGGCATAAAGTGGTGGAGAAACATTTAACAATGGTGGAAGATTGATTTTTAGCTCGATCTTGTCAGGTAAAATCCAATCACGGAAAGGTAATCGGCTTGAACTATACATGTTTTGTAAACACTCCAGGACTGGAATAAATGTGGCCGGAATTACATTGGGGAGTTCGATTAAAAAATTATGGTTTGTTTTCATTTCGGCTCCATGTATATCTATCAAGGTTTGCAGATTATGTTGGTTCTTTGAAGCAAGAGTGGCCGATATTGTCTTGAAGTTTTCTCGAGAAAACTTATCATTTTCACGATCTGTATTTTTTCTAGAAGCGATGAGAAATAGGAGAGAGCATTTGGCGTCGCAGAAAGACAAAAGACATAACAGAACACCTTCCTCCAACCGCCTCGACTCTTCCCACCATCTGAACTTCTGATCAACAGATTTATTCCTCAAATTTGGGGGATTTGGGATCAGTATTTGAGCCACGAGCCCTTGTGGACGTTGAAATATTATTCGTGCAAGCCTAGTGTTAGGGTATATATTTGCCCGAAAATTATTATCTAGTCCTAGCCGAGGATTCTTGAGCAGTGCAGGATTCTGTCTAACTGCAAATATAAGACCTCCTAAAGTTTCCTTCAGTTGGCCGAAGATGTCATGGCGCAAGAGCCGAAAATGCGTATCGATATGTCGTTGAGCCTTGTCTTGGAGAAAATGAGCTTCATCAAAGCTTGTGGATGGTAAAAACTCGGCATGGTCGCTTTGTATTTCTTCCGAGGTTGGTAGAATTTGCATCTCGGTTATATTTAGCTTATCGTTGTTGTGTAGATTTCGAGGATATCGAGCATTCTCACGAGAATACGTCGAGGTCACAACAGTAGAAGATTCGTGATTGTGTATCCCACTGTCTATTTCTAGAAGTTCATGAGCTCGAGTCACTATACCACGAAGCTCAACAATTCCAGCTCTTACTATTTGATTTGTTACCGAGTCATTTTCAAGACCAGTAATTTTCATAATATGCTCAATTTGGTTAAATACTTCTGGGAGATCTTCATTGTAAGATGCACGTCGCTCTCTTCTAAGGACCTCTCGTAAAGCGTTTAATGCTGAGATAAGAATCTGATCAAGGCCAGTAACTGGTAAATTTTTGGTTGTCAAATTAAGAATGCTCTGGCAAAGACGCCGGAAAAATGTTGTCACACGTGTCCCATTAGCACCACTGATGTAATTATATATACCACCGACAGCTGTGTCCACGGCTAAACAGTCCAGAATAGCCTCATGGGTAATAACTTGGAGAAATGGCAGTGCTAGATTGATAAAATCTTCGGATCTTCCCTCCTGAGCCTGCATACTCATGATTACATTTATGTGCTGAAGACCTTGATATTCATCGGAATACAAGTCACGAGGAAGTTGTTGTATCAAATTGAGATCTCTACTGTTGAGGATTTTCAAAGATTCTCCCCATAGTGTCTTGGTCAGAGATCTTTCAGTCAGGCTCGGTGTAGGATATCCCTTGATAATTCTTTTCCAAGAGTTATAAAGTGATCTCGCTTGTTGTTGCTCTTCGGTCTCTTCCGCTTCTCCATGTAATATTCTATCTCTAGTGGTACCTTTGCTGCTAAAGGTGCGTCCATTTTGTTTCACTTCAGAATTACTCTTTTTGCCTCGATAATGACCGTTTTGGTTTGACCGAGATCTAGCCATTTGAGAGGCTAAATATAAAGGAAACTGTCAGTATATTGTTTCCGCAAGTTGAATGATTAAGAGGTAAATAAATATCTCCAAATGAAATCAAATTGAGAGAATTTGCTGACCAGAATTTGCCCTTTGTCTCGTGAAAGCGAAGTCGTGTTAGAATTATTGGTGATCTACGTAAGTATCAAACAAAAGTTTTAGAACAAAAATTGTGTTGGAACTTAAATCAGTAAGGAATGTGACTTTAAATTCTATCGGCTAAGGCTTTGTCATTAAGATTCAGTGAATATTATTTGTGAGAAACATTGGCTCATAGCAAATCATCACTTGATCCTCGTCATTGCAGCTATGACAAGACAGGATTCCAACTAAATGAAAAACTAGAGTAGATATAAGAAATGTAAGACGGACTCAGTCTTACTTACATGTCAATAGTAGACCAAGACTTGACATATCAATTACGAGAAATAGTGAGTTAAGCTGCTGTACATTAACCTGTCTAACTTTTGCTGGGTTCTCATACATGCAGATAAAACTGATCTTGAACAAATAAGAATCTCATGTCATATAAGTTCCAAACCACTTGAGCTGGCAAAGTTTAAGTAAAGGAAATATATTTTCAAAGTTTCAAGGTTTAGAAATAATTGGAGAATTCGAGATTGAAAAAGACACAATGAAAGAGTTGAATACTATTCTTTCCTGTATGAGGCTGCGTAGATGTAATTGAAAGAATTAAATATATATCTATTCGAATCAAATGGGTTTTAGTCGAACAGATATTATAGATTAAGATTGTGCTGAAATTCTAGTTGAGTAGCGTTGGCACCCATGAATTTTCGACTGAGTATTTCTGAATTTCTTTTCTTCCACTCCAACATCCCGATTGAAGACACCATGGATAGATAGCCTTCTAGATACCTGTAGTATATGAACTTAAGTGTAATAGTAGTACACTTGGGAATATTATTTTTTCCTAAAGTTAAAATCGATCATCTTGTCTAGGCTTTGCTGTCATTTTCGTCATATTCTCAATGACCGATGAATATTATACAGACAGTACATACACACGATTGTTTGGATGTCTGTATGCAACAAACATGATCGGATTCATACACTGATCGAAATTTGTTATCTCAATGGAGTACTTGATTGGGTGCGGAGTTCTGCAGGTAAGCATAAATTTGCATTTGCCCAGTTGTTTCTTGAGGTGTCCGTCAGGCTATATCATGACTTACGACTGAATTTTAGTTTCCATTGCCAAGGCGCCAATATTTATTAAATCTAATAATAATAATAATATTAGGGAAAACCAACATCCTACCTACACTATGTAAATAGGCAACTTTCAACTCACCAACTTACAGCGTCTACAAAACACGCTGGAACATGTTAAAAAATTGGTAGATGGATTAATTAACATCTGAAAAGTTATTCCTCAAACTTATGGGCCACGAATCTATTTGTAATAAAAGTTGTGGCTGGAACAAACTGACTAAGCGATCTGGACATCATTTTGCAGGCTATTTTAGTAAGT
This sequence comes from Podosphaera leucotricha, assembly GCA_013170925.1. Lineage (NCBI taxonomy): Eukaryota > Fungi > Ascomycota > Leotiomycetes > Helotiales > Erysiphaceae > Podosphaera > Podosphaera leucotricha. Next base: position 17,322 of record JAATOF010004312.1, on the reverse strand, counting down.
ATATAGAATTACGACCCTTCACAGCCACCAAGGCCTCAATTCTTCGCGGCCTCGATTTTATGAGGTTCTGGCAGCTATTTGTAGATATCTATTTCTATTCATTACTTTTACGTTCCCATAACCCCTCTACTCTTTCAGTGTGCTCCTCATACTCTTCAATTCACCCCATTGGTGCTCTATTGGGTTTAAGTCGGGCGATTGGGCGGGCCAATTCAAGCAGGTGATATTCTTGGACCTTGAAAATTCTTGGATAGCCCACGTGGTGGTGTGTTTGGGATCATTATCTTGTTGAAAGATGTGCTGGTCTATAGGGGCATATCTCCCAGAAGGCACATTGCCTCCATGCTACGAGTCAAATTTCGGTCTAAGATACTTATGTACTGCCCTGTATCTAACTTTCCTATCACCTGGGCCATCGCGCCAGGTCAGACCAGATATTAGAGGTCCAAATCATCAGGGTTTCTCTTCCAAACTTAACTGTGTGAACTGCATCTCTTCCTTGGAAGCTTTGTTGGTCCCTCTGCCAGGTGTAATTAACGCCGCCACTACAAATCCGATTGATCTTTGTTTCGTCAGACTAAATGACTTTCTTCCATTGTCCACTCCTTGTGCTCTAGGGCGAACTCCAATCGGGCTTTGGTGGCGGGTCGTCAAGGCTAGTTGCTTGGGTTTCTTTCTAGCCTTTAACCCTGAAGTCTGGAACGCTACCAAAATTTACATCGACAAAAGTACAGACAAACGAAAGATGAATTTCTCGGGAACGCCTTCCCAATTACATCGACACCTAAAAAGGTTACAAAGCAGCTTAGCAATGCAGATAAGGAGTGAGCATATTGGGCTCAATTCTTATCTGTGCTGAAGAAAAGTACCTGGAGTCGATAGCCTCAGATGCCCGTGTGGATATCCTTCAGAAAAAGTCAAGCATACAATGATAGCATGTCCACTGAAGGTGGAGGGAAGGGCAGAAGTATGGAGGAAAGCTGAGAACCCGTCATTTGAAGAAATGATAAACACTCCCGAGGACCTGAGAAGGATTATGCAGTGGATCTTAGGCCAGGTTTGACTAGAGCAGTTCCGTTTGACGGCAGAAGTGGAGAGACGAGTGCAGAAGCGAGAAAGGAGATGGTGCTTGACGTGAAGGAAATCAACACAGGGCGAAACAGTGTGAGCGCACTTCCTACAGTTAAGCACAAAAACCGAAGAATTCTACCAGGTAGGTCAGGGGGTTTTCACCGAAAGGTTTCCTCCTATGTAAATGAGAATTTGATAGTTTCCTGCGTGGGCCATTAAAGGCGCCAGATCAGGCCAATGAAATGAAAATCAAATATTAGGGAACGACGCAGATAAAACACTAACAATGACTAAAATACTATAGGAAATCCAATCCATCAAAGTCATAATCTCCCAGACTCAAAATCTTACCAATACTCAGGGCCAATCTCGGGCAGATAGCAAGGAAACCAGAAATAGCTGGAATCATTATCCGGATTCAAGATTAAACCGAAAAGAAAGAAATAGCCTGACTCTCCAGCGAGGAACTGGTTAAAGAAATAGGTAGGAAAAAAATTATCGGAGCCCGCAAGATGGTAAACGGAAAAATTAAAGTCTATTACGCTGAAGCAATCACAAAGCAGGTTATGGAGCGACAAAAAGACTGGACTCAAAGCCTGACCACTACGGCACAGGCAGCTAGAGAAAACTTTCAGGTGTTAATAATCAATATGCCATTCTCTTTCCAACTAGAAGATCCCAACAACCTCAAAGAACTCAAGATGGCAAATGAAGCACATATCCCGGGGATTAATATCCTAAGAGCTGCGTGGCTCAAGAAAAATAGAGGGGCAGAAAAGACAGCTGGTTCCATGATCATCTGGTTCGAAAAGCCGGAGCAGGCTGATAAAGCAATCGCTAAAGAGATCTTATGGGGGTACGAGATCAAAGCAGCGGGAATCTTCAGATCAGGATTTCTAACTATGCAATGTTTCAATTGCCAAAGATACGGCCATGTCGCAAAAAACTGCATAGCCGAGGTCAAGTGCGGACACTGTGCCGACAAACACAATACCAGAGAATGTCCAAAAAAACAGGAGGCTAGATGCAGTAACAGCGGAAGAAGGCGCCTTATGGCACCAAAGCTGTCCAATTAGAATAGCAGCCAAAGCTAGAGCAACCCAGAACCGAACTCAAGATCCAGGGAGATTCGCGACCCGGGAGGCAATTCAAGACGATGAATGAGATTGTTGGTTCAAGAAAGAGAAGAGCAGGTACAACAGGAGCTCAAGTAATTGGGACCGAAGGCGAAAGCACCGAACGTCGTGGCCCAGGAAGACCTAAAGGGTCCACTAAAATAATCAAGATGACAAAAGTGGCGGTGAAAACAGCGAAAGTGGCTTTGACGGCGAATCCTTTAACGCAAGAAAACTTCTAGCCTGTGACAAGGGATAATCAAGCAGAGATAAATGGGGCACCAGAGTGCGAAATGTAGTCATGAAGGGCACAAATACGCTGAACATCATACAGTACAACGTCAACAAGAGTAAAGATAGAGTCCAAAACCACATCCTTCAAGCATTAAATCCATTGAAACACCACGTTATAGCTATTCAAAAATCATGGCGAAATCTCATAGAAAACACAACAATTAGACACCCGGCTTACCACCTAATTTTTCCGGATGGTAACAAAGGGCGAACGTGTATTTATGTGACTAAATTTCAGGCGTTTGGAAATTGGAAAAAAGAGACGGCAATAGAGGAAGCAGGAGGTGATATCACATCCATCAGTCTCCTGACAAATGCAGGTAAAATTTGGATTCACAACATATACAACCCCCCCTCTCCCACAGCAGCCAAGAGCAAGGGACGCTTCGGTGGATCCCTCAAATATTGGCCGAAGGAGGAAAAAACGTCCTCATCGGAGACTTCAATCTCCACCACCCGAAATGGGGAGGCGCAGCGCAACAGTCCTTAGCCACCATAAACTTGCTGAGAGACTGATAGAGATACTAAGCGAGCAAAACATGGAACTTATTCTCCCCAAAGGCACCATAACCCGGAAAAGTAGAGGCAGCCAAAGTACCCTAGATCTAGCACTTATCTCCAAGGACCTAGAGGATATGGTAATAAGATGCGAAATAGCGGAAGAACTTGAATCATCCTCTGACCATCTATCAATAATGACAGAACTTAAATTAAAGCCTCCGGTCGAAGTAGTGGTAGAGCCACGACTTCAATGGAAGAAAGCAAACTGGGAAAAAACTAACCGAATTCTTGCCGAAAAGTTGAGGAAACTGGCATTAACAGATGGCCAATTGCTCACGACAAAAGTCATAGATCAAAGGACTGCACTGATCACCGCGACACTTCGAGAAACCGCCGAAGAAACAATCCCGAAAGCAAGGTCCTCTCAATATGCTAAACCATACTGGACAAAAGAATGTTAACGAGCGATCAACGCAGCTCGAAAGGCCAGAAGGAGGTGGACGAGACAGGGTACAGAGGAGAGTTGGATAGTATACAATAAAGCTACAAACAGAAAGGAAAATCAGATCAAGAGAGACAAGTCAATTGGATGGAGAGTAGCAGTGTCAGAGGCTTCTAAAGACCCTCAAAAGATATGGAAGCTCGCCAAATGGGCAACGAATCACTATATATATTAAGTCTTTCTCAACTGATAGAACTTTTTCAGTCGTCCTTGGCTCCTTCAAAGGCGAGAAAATCGACACTTAAACTGGCATTTAATTAAACTAAAATAATTAATTAGTAACTGTTTCGCTAGCTGATATTTATCTTAAATTCCTATTCTCATTGATTCGGGTTCTATTAGCACCCGCAGTTGCGGTGTTACAGGCTCATGGCTGTGAGTTTCCCACACAGTACATAGGGGTCCCATATTTCATGTTAATCTTAGGATACGCTAAGGCCCCCTTTATAAAATGTCCATGTATTATTATAAGTCCTCCGCTACCGCATCGCATTTAGACCTTTTGTTATTAATATTATTATTATAGAGGATTAGAATAGACTTCGATAACTTCGTTTGATTGATTGATCACGATTCCATTTCGTGACATCGGAGCCTATTATCGGACCCATGATATCTTCGACACCTGCAAACCTCTAATTTGGGTCTATACGTATGCGTTTCCTTGAAACCTTGTTCTGATTATCACTGAGTCAAAGTGTAGGTCCCTAGTTTTTGGTTCAGAGTGCTGCATTTTTTGCATTGAGTATCGAAATCCCTAAGACTTGTTTTTGAAAAGCTTTTTTAACTTTTCGAGTCATAAAATCTGACTTTTGATTCCCTAGCTGAGCGTCAAAAAACTTCTGAGGTTTCTTAGGCACTGATAAAAAGGTTTCTGTAAGAAACTGAGGTGCAGTTTGTTCTGAGGGAGTTATAGTCCCCCGGAGAACCTGGGAAGAGCTGGGGATTATTACACTAAGTTTGTGAGAACAGAGACCATCGGCTCACCATCAAGTTAGAACTAACTTCAATGATAAAACTTGCCTGGTATTATCATTCCGTGTGATAAACATTGATTTATTAATAGGTGCAACATAATCGAGAGCCAAACACTCCCTGATCTGATCATGGTACCTAGATTTGATAACCGAAAACCCCCGAGAGGGCAAGAGGCTGTTATATCTGTAACAAGTGGGCAGGTAGAAAGAGAAACGCAATCTTGTTCTGCTAACCTATTCTGACGTAGTTGGCGTGGCCATCAAGTATTAACAGTCGGGACGTTATAAGTTACTGGCGGTTTCAGACAAGCATGCGCGTCGAAATTATTCCCCACTTATTTTATTGGATGTCCATTTGTTCCCTGAAACCGTATATAAATAGTCAAGAATAGATGAAGAAATCCAAGTAGTTTTTAAGGATTTCCCTTATGAAAATAATGACAGAACACAAATTTTGACCGGCAGCAGAAACACAGTCAAATATTGACACCCACACCCGATTCTCAAGACTGTCAACGGTTTTCTTTCTAGACAGATTAGCAAAGACTATACTGTTTTAACATACGCCTAAAGCCGGTGCAGTCTTATTCATATAGAATATACTTTCAATACTTTCAATACTTTCAGTTGCGACATTAAGTCTCTATCTAATGCTCTCAAATTTTTCTATAGATGCCTTTAGCTGAACAGGCTCAGCTTTCTTGGCCCTTATGGCTCTAATGGCTTTCATTTCCCTCTTGATAACAGCTGCGATGTTTTTATTTTGTTTAACCGAGTGTAGAACCTAGTATTTGTCGAAAGGGTCCTGGTCTCTATTGGCTTCCAATATGTAGATGGCCATTACTTGATTACGAGTGTGGGTGGGAGGGGAAGCTTATGGATCCCCTTCGATAATCCACTGAGCAAAATAAAATTTCTTGCTCAGGACTTAATCTTTGTTGATGTTGGTTGCCTGTATAGTTCTTTTGCGAGCCTTTTGGATAGTGACGAAATGTAGACTTAAGGATTCCGTTTGCCTTCGTAGCTGCACTCTGACTTTTTTGTTCTACAAACTCAAAATCAGCGATAGCCATTTAGCGGATTAGGCCACCTGCGTATATAAATTAGAAGTTTTTACTGTGTTCGTATTTAGTTGGCTGCGTAGACCACAAATGCGCCAAATCAAGCAAAAAAAATAATTTCAAATTATAAAGGCTTACTTAAGACAACGTGCAACTGTTAATGCAAGGATTGGTCAAGGTGAGACGGTCTTTGCAATAGAGAAGTGAGTCTCTGTGTGAGTCCAATAAGTTCCAGGTATCAGTATCGACAGCGATGAAATTGAGGTAGAAATGCAAATTATAATAGAGAGTATTGGGATGAAAACCGTATGCATGTGGCAAAGAATTTTAGGAAACAAGTAACTTGAAATCACTAAATCTAAAAACTGACGTGTTTTATCTGTTGATCATAAAATGAAACGACCTCTAAATGGAAGCTTCGAGGTCGAGATTAACGACAGATCAGTTTTATCTCAGAATATATCTTGAAGTCGGATAACATAACGTCATAAAACTTCAACCTCTTCTTCATCATTCATGTAGGAAAAATAAGAAGTTGGATATTCAATATAGCCTTGAAACAACTGGGGAGAGAAACATTATATAGTGAAAAATTTTTTATCATATCACGTGATAGTACTAAATTCGTAAGGATACCATGGCTTCAATTACAATTACATGTACCTGTAACTATGCGGTATTCCTTACAATAATAAAGAGTGTAATATTCACCCATTCAAAATCTACTAAACTGCTTCTTAAAATTAGTTATGCTCGGCCACTTATGGTCGGAATTCTAGACGCGGTAGGTAGTTGTAAGATAGTGAACGGCTCGATAGAGTCAGGGTGTACATGTAGTAGTAAGCGACAGGCCTAGGAGGGTAAGGGCGCTCGGGTGCTTTATGCCACTGATTAAGGTGTCATTCAAAAAAGTTATATACATCCATCGTCATCACCATCAACGCTATTATCATCGGTCGGCACATCATTGCATCGAATAACTTCTAACTAAACTGCCTCCTTATAGAAATTTTAAGACCTTCAGACGAGATGTTAGCACAGAGAACAATTCAGAAATCACTTCGAAGTAGCAGTACGGCTTCCTACTTAATCATGTAATTTGTTCTGTAATAGACACGTTAGCTAACCAATATATCAGTGGCGTCCCGTCCATTCTCGTTGATTTCACAGATATCTTCCAAGCGCGCTTCTATGATCTCAGGGTCATCACATCAAACCCGGTATGTATGTCAATTTTGTAGTCCGCATACCCCTTCATAGACCAAACATAAATTAACGTATCGACCTAACACTTTCAGGCTTGTAACAACACAAATTATCAAGCCAGCTGATAGTTATAATACCCTCATTGCTCAACGTAAGAACCGTCCCACTTCTCCGCATTTACAAATCTATCGGCCGCAGATTACTTGGTACCTTTCAGCGCTTAATCGCATCACGGGCTGTACCATATCAGGCGGATTCTACGTCTTTGGGGCCGCGTACCTTGTATCTCCATTATTTGGCTGGCACTTGGATAGTGCTACACTGGCAACAGCATTTGGAGCTTTACCGCTTGCGATTAAATTAGGATTAAAAACCCTTGTTGCATTACCATTTACATTTCACTCAATAAATGGAATAAGACATTTATCCTGGGATATGGGCAAGGCATTTTCAAATCAGGCAGTCATTAAGACGGGCTGGACCGTTGTAGGGCTCAGTGTAGCCAGCGCATTGGCTTTAGTAGCTTTGGTTTAATTCTTGGGTGTGTAGGATCCGCAAATAATAGACATAGACACATGTACAAGTACACACATGTATATGCGCATTGTACAGTATGATTTCATAAATCTAGAGCACGTGGTCAAGCCATCCGGCCATCCAAACTCGTCTCAGACGATCGATCTTGTAAGAAATTCAAGGTGGTCGCCACATATTTAGAGCATTTCACGCACTATCCAACATGATTATTTGGTAGTACCGAAACTAATTAATCAATAGCGAATCAATTTCTCTCCAATCTACACGAAAGTCCAAATTTTAGAAATCATCCAAAAATGAATCACGTTAGATTGTCAACTTAATTTTAAGAATTGTCTTGCGGAACGAAAGTGACCTAAGTTTCTCTTCGATGCTTGCATGAGTCCAGTATCTGCCTTTTGTAAAGCGTTTTTAACTGTTTCATGCTTAACTATTCTGGAAATCCTTGGGTAGAAGCACAGAAAGCAATTTTTCATTTAAATTTCTCCTTACACAACAGGTGGTGGAAAAGTTGCCCAGCCCTGCATCACCGCCAACTGCTCCTCCTTACTCAAAGGGAACCTGCCCTCTTCGACAGCTTTTTGTGTCTTTTTTGCAATAACACGGATAGCACTGACATAGTACGCAGGAGTGAAGGTGTTCAGGAAGGTCACTGCCTCATCAAAAGGATTGTCAAAATTATGAATACCGTTGCGCGGGACGACGACAAAATCGCCAGCTTTAACGATTCGACTTGAAGTCCTCGAGTCGCTTGCAAGCTTCGTACTTCCAGCAGAATCTGAGCTACTCACAGGCTCCAGGATACTCGGTTCAGAAGGGTTGCCCGATGTACTTTCTGAGGTGTAAAATCGCATGCGGCCTTTCACAACATAAAATGTTGTATCGTTTAGCCTGTGCCACATGGCCGTGGGACCTTGTCTGACGTGTTAGCCGAGAAGTAAAGATGAACGAAAGGATCTCAGAAACATTATTACCGGGCGTGCGTGGGCCCAACGTGACGGAAACAGCAGCAAACCGATTTTCTGTCTCGCTGCCATCTTCGAGAATGGTAATGGTAGCCGGTCCGACCTTAATTACCTCTAGATTCTGATCATCCGGACACACGAATTTTACCTGTGCTTCTTTTTCAATTGGACTCTCTTTGCTTTTGGGCCGATTTCTTTGCGGCTGAACGGGTTCTTCGATGGGGAGTTGCATAGTCGATGAATTTAGAAGGGATCTTGTTCTGCTGGGAGAGTGACGAGGTTACAACTTCATCAATATATAAATCGCTTTTGTGTCTGACAAAAATGCAAAAGACTAAATCTGACAGATCTCGAAAGAGGAGGGGACATATCAGCCATCAAATACTTTAGAACTTAGATAATGGAATAAGTATTGTAAGTAATAAACATGTGTTATCACACTGAAAATTACAATACTTTAATTAAGATTTTTTAGAATGTACATACATGTATACATTAAGCAGGCATAAATAGTTACACCGATCTATTTAAATTAAAATCTTGTCCGACATGTATAGCAGGATTGAAAGATAAACAAATGTACATATACATGTTAGTGCAATAAAAGCTACTTGTATAATTAAGTTCTGCTGCTTCTTTTTGTCGTAATTAATAATTGTGGCGGGGTGCTGGATTAGACTTAGCGATTTTGAAGTTAAATTTAGTAGAAGAAACACCCCGCGGATGCCAACTCCAACCCCACTCAGTGCCTGCCTGCACGTATTCCTTCCTTCGTATCTAAGATTAGTAGAAGAGGTCATTGACATATCCAATTTCTCATAGTCTCAAACATATTCTCTCGGAGATGGACTTTCAAGTCCTTCCCGGTGAACCATGTTTCACAGCCTCTGAAGCAAAAAGACTGGCCGAGCGCGCCGGTCTAAACCGAGTCGACGGTATCTGGATTCACTACATTCACTTTCATCCTGGACGATCTAATGATAGATCGAAGATCTCTCAACTCCTCGCAATATCCGGGCACTGTCTCGAGGATGCCTTTCAGTCCAAGTGCAGCACATCCGATACTTACTATGTCACTCCAAGGAATATATCACCATGGAGCTCGAAAGCGACAAGCATTGCCCAAGTTTGTGGAGTTCACGAGGTGGAGAGGATCGAAAGGGGTAGACTTATTACAATCAACTTTAAGACACCATCTGATAAAGATAGTTGTTTCTGGAAAGATACTTTACATGATCGAATGACAGAAACTATCAGCAAAACCGCTCCAGATATGAATAAAATGTTTACTCATGGGCAACCATTTCCTCTCGAAGTTATTGATCTATCAGTTGGGTCAGAACCTATGGACATTTTAAAGAAATACAACAAACAACGAGGACTTGCACTCGACGAGCCTGAGATGGAGTATCTCATCCAAGCCTATAAAATGCTGGGTAGATTTCCTTATGATATTGAATTATTTATGTTTGCGCAAGTCAATTCAGAGCACTGTAGGCATAAACAATTCAACGCTAATTGGACAATTGATGGCGTAGAAATGGGTAAAAGCCTTTTTGAAATGATCAGAAATACACACCAGTGTAATCCTAACTTCGTTGTATCTGCATATAGCGATAACGCAGCCGTTTTAGAGGGGCTAGAAGCAAGCTACTGGGCCCCAGAATACTCTACAGGAAGTTGGAAGCAAACAAGAGAGAAAGTACATCTTCTAGCTAAAGTTGAAACACACAACCATCCAACAGCAATATCACCGTTTCCTGGCGCAGCAACTGGTTCTGGAGGTGAAATTAGAGATGAAGGTGCAGTTGGAAAAGGGTCCACTCCTAAGGCCGGATTATGTGGCTTCTGGGTCTCTGATTTGCTGATACCTGGAAAAAAACAGCCATGGGAAATTGATTTTGGTAAACCTGATCATTATGCTAGCAGTTTAGAAATCATATTAGAAGCCCCTATTGGTAGTGCAAGGTTCAATAATGAGTTTGGTCGACCATGTTTGACGGGATGTTTTAGAACTCTTCAAGTCAACGAAACAACTGGTCATAAAATACGTGGTTATCATAAGCCGATAATGATTGCTGGTGGAATTGGCACTGTAAGACCCCAAAATGCTCTAAAGGATGGAAATGATGTGAAAAAAGGTGCCTATGTCATTGTTCTCGGTGGACCGGCAATGCTTATTGGTCTTGGAGGTGGTGCTGCATCAAGTAACGATTCTGGTAATACTTCTATTGAGCTTGATTTTGATAGCGTTCAACGAGGGAACCCAGAAATGGAACGAAGAGCACAGATGGTGATTAATTCTTGTATAGCTTTAGGTGAGAGGAATCCAATTGCATTTATACATGACGTCGGTGCAGGAGGTCTTTCAAATGCCCTGCCAGAGCTCGTTAAAGATGCTGGTTATGGTGGGATCTTTGAGCTCAGAAAGATTGAAAGTGCCGATAGCAGTATGAGTCCACTTCAAATCTGGTGCTGCGAAGCTCAAGAGAGATATGTGTTACTCGTCAATCAAGAAAACTTGAATCGCTTTATCAGCATTGCTAGTAGGTAATCTTATTTTTTATTTCATTTCAAATTACTAACGTATATTAGACCGAGAAAGATGTGGTATATCGGTAGTTGGCACTGTTCTCTGCAAAGATGAGCAAGGTGATGCAAAGATCATCCTGACTGATCAAGAATCGACTAAATTTCCTCGTCCAATCGATTTGCCAATGTCAATCCTCTTCCCCAAAGATCGCAAATTGGAACGCATTGTTGATTCGATCAAACCAGATATTTGCCCGTTTGATGCCTGCAGGGCTCTTACTGAGAGTTTTCCTCTAATTTCTGAACATGATCTTATTAGAAAAGCTGTGGAGCGGGTTTTTCAACTACCAGCAGTTGGCTCTAAATCGTTTCTAATTACTATCGGCGACCGTTCAGTTGGAGGAATGACTGTTCGAGATCAGTTAGTCGGCCCTTGGCAAACACCTGTTGCAGATGTTGCAGTCACTATTACCTCTTTGAATATCGGTGAAAATATCAAGACAGGCGAGGCTATGAGTATGGGTGAGAAACCTACACTAGCCCTCATTTCTCCAGCAGCCTCTTCTAGAATGGCAGTTGCTGAGAGTTTAATGAACCTTGCTGCAGCTCATATTTTGGGCGAGTTGCCTCGGGTTAGATTATCTGCCAACTGGATGGCAGCTGTCAACCATCCAGGTGAAGGCGTCTCGCTTTATGAAGCTGTCAAGGCTATTGGCATGGAATTGTGCCCAAAACTTGGAATAAGTATTCCAGTAGGCAAAGATTCAACGTCGATGAAAACTTCTTGGATCGACCGTAAGTCAGGAGATTCAAAAAGTGTGACTGCCCCTGTCACAGCCGTTATTTCAGCATTCGCACCAGTAGCTGATGTGAGGAATACCTGGACCCCGGCTCTTAGGAGAATTGAAGATGTCGGTGAGACAATACTTTTGTACGTTGATCTTGCTCAAGGCCACAAAGCTCTTGGGGGCTCAGCACTCGCCCAAGCTTTTGGTAAACTTGGTAATCAGGCACCTGATGTGAGAGATGCAGACTTAATTATTGATTTCTATGACGCCATCACACAATTACATGAGTCGGGTATTGTATTAGCATACCATGATATCTCAGATGGCGGGATCATAACTACTATTGCTGAGATGATGTTTGCTGGTCGATGCGGTGCAGAGTTTATAATTGATGACATTGTAAAGAGCTCATCACTCGAGCACATTCTCGAGTCTCTATTTAATGAAGAACTTGGGGCTGTCTTCCAAGTTCAAAAGTCAGATGAAATTAATTTCAAACGATGCTTTGCTACGTGTGGTCCTCCACCTGGTCTTATTACGAAAATAGGACGTGTTCAATCGTCAAAAAAACAGAATCTCTCAATTCGATATGGCCAAAATCTAATTTTTACCATGGAACGAGCTGAATTACAGCAGTTATGGTCCGTTACATCACATCAAGTTCAGCGTCTTCGTGATGATGTATCTTGTTCTGACCAAGAATTCGAAAATATTTTAGATGATTCCGATCCAGGGCTATCATATTCTTTGACATTCGATCCTCGAGAAACGATTCTTCCCTTAACATCATCCATAACGTCTGTCTTCGCAAAGATACCGAAAGTAGCCATTTTGCGTGAGCAAGGGGTGAATGGTCACGCAGAAATGGCATTTGCTTTCAAAGCTGCTGGCTTTGATCCGATTGACATTCATATGAGCGATATCATTAATGGGCGAAAACTCGCCGATTTTGTGGGACTTGCAGCATGCGGAGGATTCTCATATGGTGATGTACTTGGTGCCGGACAGGGTTGGGCTAAGTCTATTCTCATGCATACGGAGAACGCACGACCTGAATTTGAAAAGTTTTTTGCGCGCCCTGATACCTTTACGTTGGGTGTATGTAATGGATGCCAAATGCTGACGCGTATTAAGGAAATTATCCCGGGCGCTGAGTATTGGCCACTCTTTGTACAAAATCAGAGCCAGCAGTTTGAAGCGCGAGTAAGTATGGTGAAAGTCCGGGATGATAATAAGGTCTCATCCGTCTTCCTGCATGGCATGAGTGGTTCTTCTCTTCCGATTGTGGTCTCTCATGGTGAAGGTCGAGCATCATTTTCACAGCCCCAGGACCTCGAGATTTTGAATGCTAATGCTTTAATTCCATTTCAGTACATTGATAACGGAGGCGCTGTTACCACTCGCTATCCCTTCAACCCCAATGGTAGCCCCCAAGGTATAGCTGGAGTTCGCAGTATGGATGGGAGAGTCTTGGCCATGATGCCACATCCCGAGCGAACCATAATGGCTGATGTTGGAAGCTATGTGCCGCGACCAGAGGCAGATCAATGGGGGGAGTTTGGTCCATGGGTTAGGATGTTTAAAAGTGCAAGAAGATGGGTTGGATGATTTTTTGCTCCGAAAGGTTGAAATTTCGTGGTGCCTCAAAATAGGGGTTGTTCTTGGGAGCCCCGATGAATATCATGAAAAATGAAAAAAAAAATTCCTCTAGTAGATTTTTAATCAGCTATATGATTGTACCATTGGACCTGAAATCAACTGTGCAACAAAATTACGGGCAAATTATGCCCAAACTCATTGTTTCTAAGCGTACTCGCTACATTATTCGATCGACGCGGGTGCACTCGTATAGATATTCCACCACCAATACTTACAGCTTTCAAGTCTCATAAGACCAGTACACCCCCAGACTTGCGAATCACGCGAGACTCGACTTCTCTATGCTTTCCCTCGGGGTACAGGCTCTCCTCATTTTCGCAACACAAATCCATACGACGCGTGAAGCATCTCTAATCCCCAAGTGAGTGATGTCGTCCTCGCTTCCACGATTGTTATAATTGAGCACGTGCAAGATTCGGAGCCGGCTCATTCCTACCCAGAATCAGATGCCGTTGAGATCCTAGTCACAGTCTTTTGCCCGCCCGCACCATGCGCATCGCGCCGCAATGCCTGAACTCTCTGCTCTCTGACATCTATCAGTGCAGGCGATCGGGGTTTGCGGCCTGCTTGCAGGCGCGACGGAATGCGGACGTCAGGTCCGTACTGGATCCGTGTGGAATGATGATGGGACACACCGTCGCACGTCTACGAATCATGCATATCCTTGTTCTCCTCTCCCTCAGCAGCACGCAGCCTCAGAACGTAGGATGCATGCGTCGCTAAGGGATCTGGTCTCGTTCTACCGACGCTGCTCACTCGCACGTATCAAATCTGAATCTCCGCGTGACTAGATGACCGTTCGCGTCTCTCGTCAATCAGCCCCGCGCTGTTGTCGATGTACCGGTGATTAGATTGACTTTATCCAGCTTTTTTAGTTTTTTTCATACAGTCTTTGCAACCTCTCGGCTATACCACTAATGATGAAAGTTCCGTAAACGACGTAGCATAACGCAGCTTGACGACTGCATCACACACATCTAGATTCTTCAAGAAAAGACCAAAAAATTATTGGGCTCTCTTTGCTTCCTTGAACTCTTCCAGACCACAAAGTATGGCTTGTAGGCTCCGATAGATTCATGTCTACGATTTGTTGTCATAAGTAATGGGCGTGTCTTGACTACTCGAAAACTGACATGTTGTAATAGTTAGTAGTAACCGAATATTTTGTCACTATGTGCGCCGGAATCAGTTGGATTTTGATAATTATTATTGTTCTTTCGTTTTTACTTCCTCGTTTTATTTATCCTCAAATGCTATTCTATGCCTGTTCTTCTCATTCTAGTAAGATGCCTACAGTGACAAATTCGAATGATCGAGGTAAGACTGTCAAAGAGATTGCTAGATGACCTTGAAAGAAGGCGGAATTGGACATACGGTGTTACTTTACATAGCGAATTTGGAAATATAGAGCATGAGCGCTTTACAATGCCTCAAAATTCCTGTGGATTTTATCATTTGACAAATCGCAGACTTTATCTTTATCTATCGAGGATGAAGACGTGGCTCGCGATAGGACATGATACATATGGGGATATGGATGATGCAATCGATGCTTGGTTATTTGATAAATATTTTGCTCGTAACCGAGCAGGTTTTATAACGCATAGGTTTCATTAGCTCAATGTGTCTCTCTAATTTAGTTCAGAGAGGACAGGATAGAGATGGAAACTTAGCATGTATATAACGAAGTCTAGTTGGCGTTCTTTCCTCCGTACGCAACGTCTTCTGTATTTAACCTATACCCAATATATTCATCTTTTCCTTTGGAAGACCATTGTTTTTATTCCATCTCTTCTTCAGGAAGACCACCTCTACGGCATATCTTTCTCTTTCTACGAAGACCCTTTCTCTAATCATCTTTCCATACATCCTATCCTCCCCTTTATTAAGCTCTCCAGCCTCGCTTCGTATCCTGTGGAATATTCGAACTCCCGCTTCCGTGAGATATCTAATCTTCGACTCATGATGAGGCGCACGAGAGATTCCTGTTGTTGTGTCACACCATAAACTTAAATAGAGGCCTGTGAGGATGATAAATACAGAATCTGAGGGATGAAAAGTGGCCTCATGGCTTTTGCCTATGCTGGTTACACTGGAAGAAGCAACCAAAGCATTTGGAGCACTCCAAATATTTTTGACTTAAAATTTGCAGCATCTCGGTGTATCGTATCACAAACCTTGCATGACTCTCAGTCGTTCGTATTAGGCGGCTGATAATTCGATATTCAGAAGCTTTTCGTTGAGAATAATTTATCTGGAAATTGGTGGGAGATTTTCTAAAAATTATCCAAGGAGATGTAAGATAGCGGGCCTGATAGATAGTATGTGAAGTATTTCATTACTTGTACCAAGAGAGTCGTCTGAGGAGTCGTCTGAGATAAAATTCAGACATGAAAATCACATTCTCATACAAGGTGGATATTATTAGTGAGAAATCAATCACCTTTAGACATGAACAGATTGTAAAGGAGAATTATCTTTTATCTTCTATGATATCAATGATACTCTGGGTGATTCCTTTAAAGATAGGACTCAAAGAGCAAGCTCTATACTTCTCGACGAGAGATAAGTGAGTAGTATCAGCATTGTTCGTATCAGCTTCTTGAGCTTCGTGATGTTCCGCACTGCCATTAGTAACCTTAGTTTTGGTAGGGTCTACGGGTATTCTCCCTGTCTCGAATAACATGACAAGTTGAGGATCCAGTGGCACGCTCCCTAAGTATTTGAAATTGAACTCGTCGGCCATAGTTTTCCCACCACCAGAACTGAACACATTTGTGCATTCTGAGCAGTTAGGACAGACAAAGCCGCTCATATTCTCCAAAATGCCAATAACAGATATCCCGGTCTTTGTACAGAAATTCAGTTCTTTCTTAACGTCTGCAGTGGCGACAGCCTGCGGGGTCGTAACAACCACTGCACCAGCCATCTGGCCTGGAAGCGCCTTTTGAAGTAAAGTCTCTGCAAGAGAGATGTGCTCGTCGGATGTTCCAGGCGGGGTATCTATAATAAGGTAATCCAACTCGTCCCAGAGGACATCGGACAGAAATTGTCGGACCATGGCTGTCTTTTTAGGACCACGCCAGACAACCGCATCACCTCGCTGGTTCAATAGAAACCCCAAGCTCATACATTTCAGCGGACCGATCCCAAGAGCAGGTTTAGCCGGATGTACGGGAACCGGAGTCCACCCTCCCGGCACCTGAGTGACTCGGGCTGACTCAATTCCCAAGAGGCGAGGTATGGATGGGCCTGTGAGGTCTATATCAAGCACACCTACTGAATGGCCAGAGAGAGAGAGAGACAAGGCAATTTGGGTAGTTACGGATGACTTTCCCACTCCACCCTTGCCGGAAAGTATCTGACAGGTTCAGCGTGCGCGGCGTAGAGAGTACGAGCTACTAACAAGAACGATGTGTTTCACTTGATCGAGCGACATAATAGATTCCAGTTCACATGGGATTGAAGCTCGAATTGTTTATACTTGTTAATTTGTGGAGGAATCATTGAGTGATATAAGCAGCGCACACTTAGGCTGGTTCTTTTAAAGACTTGTAGTAAACGAATCCCCCCTTGTAAAATCATTTAAATATGCTACGCCCAGACCCCTCCCTTTCGTCACCCCAAATCTGAACAAATTTATCAACGAAATAACTTTAATATTGAGAAATAATGAGTTCCTCAGTCATGGTGTTGTTGAGCGCATCGATTCTATTGATTTACAGATAGAAACTAAGTACAGAAATTTGTATCACGTGCATACCAACAACGTGACTAGATAACTAATCCTAACTGACATATTTCTAACATATAAATATTTTATTTAAAAATACAAAAATCTGCCATTAAAATTGATGGGCTTCTAGTTATGTATCTTACATAGCTCCTGAAGCTGTTTTAGCCTCTAGATTAAGTTGCTTTGATGCCAGTTATTTCTCATGCGCTTTCCGTTCAGCCTGTGCCTGTCACTCTCCTACGAGTGGAATTGGCCGATTGTCGACTACCGTGCTGTACATACCGATGCAAAGGAATAGAAGATGCAAAGTGGATACCTTATCCGAAGCATACTAACCGAATATGGCAATACATCAATGATTTTTTGCCACCAAGTATT
>JAATOF010004309.1:0-11298 GCA_013170925.1 Podosphaera leucotricha | reverse complement strand
TGAGTGATAATATATTTATAATTAACTATACAGAAGAAAAGGATTATTAGAGACGATGGTCATTATTATACATCCTGTTCATTCTCCGATACTTGCTGAAATACCCTGTAACGCCTCAATAAATTGCCACCATAGCGGTTTCATGTATTCAAGTTACTTTTACGCTTCCATCTCCGCGCTTGCACCTATCAGCGTAGCCTACGGGGTTCAGCAATTTGCCAGCTGTCACAATCTAAGGCAATCAGTGAGTTGCCTGCGATGGTTATCATAGGCTGCAGGACTTGTCGGCTTACAAGCTGTTACAATGGCCAGAATTATGCAGGCATACCGGCGTCGATGAGTGTTAGAATGATTTTGTTGGACGATTCAGACACTCCATTTTGTTTTGGTGTGTCAGGAGCTGAGATCTCGGTGCGTATTCTATGTTGATCACAGTATGTTTTGATTCGAAAGAACTCCGATCCTTTGTCTCTAAATATCGCTCGAACTCTTTTGCCGTAGTAGTGCTATTTTCCCAACAGTATCGATGAATATTTCATCTAGAGGTTCATTTGGTGTAAGCCTTGGCTCTCTGGAAACAAACATTTGGGCTTTGCTTAAATGGCAACTGTCACATGTGCTGAGATCTTCCATTTTTATACCTTCAAGTTCTTCTGAGCATTCTGCTGTTTTCTTCAGGATGTTTTGGCCTGTATGCCCTAATCTTTGGTGCCATCTTTAAGCGTTTGCATGTGGTATTCTTGCGATACTTGGGGCAACAATCGTTGATGAGTGCCTGGTTTCTTGTCTATGGTTAAGAGAGTGTATATAAAATACATCATTCTTGCGGACTAGACGAGCTACTGGTATGTTAGGTCTTTTATTTTGTTTTAAAATCAGCAGAGATTTATTAAAATCGGCATAGACATTTGCAATTCTTTCTAATCTTCCAGCCGACACGATATTACATGAGGAGTTAGGAGAATATAAGGCATTATTTGTTGGAATTGGTGCTACTTAGGTAATCGCTATCCTTTCGGGAAGCAACATTCTTCGGGAAACAATAGCGACTGTTTGTAAGAATTATAATGACTGCAAACAGATACGATAACATTTATTAGTTTAGAATACCTGTGTAAATAGCACCTCTGAATCTCGAGTGGGACTAATCAATAACTCCAGAACACTCTAAGTTTACAAATATAACTTCAAGTGATAAGTGATTACCCAGCTTACAATCCGACGCTGACATCTTCCCTGAAATTTTAACATTATTTAGCTGTGAGGTAACATTCCCAAGTTTCAATCGTGACTTGCCTTGTTGTTGTATGGACGCGGTTCCAATCGCTTAGTCAAATCTGAAAGGTTTGGGGCATGAATCGATCACTGAAGAATTTCGTTTTGGGACACAAAGTGGTGCGATGCAACGGTATTATAGATTGTAAGGTTTTCAGTATTTCGAGCTGATGCTACAATAACGCTAACTTCATTCTCATTGTCTGTGTCCATGTTTTCCATGTTTACTGCAGCCTTTTTTACAATGTTATTTCTCGTTTTACCACCTTTCTTTTTCAAAGTCGGCGGCATCATTCACACCACTTTGGAGTGCGGATAAGTAGGTATCGATGTACTTATTGGCGGTAGTTTCAAATTTCACCTGTAGGAAACTTTCTAGTGCCGCTACGTAAGGAGCCGTGGCCGTTTCCTGTCTAGTCTCAGCAACGTTGTCGTAGAGTTGCTTCGCCGTCATTGTCTCCGTCGATTGTGGGCAATTAGCTTTGTTGAAGTGTACTATAATTATATTCTTAGCCTCTATTTCGTGCAGGATCCATTGCTCAAGATCCTCGATGTGTTGTTGGACTAATTCGTCCATAGTTATTGCATCAGGAATAGTAATGGTAAGATCCTGTGGCATGAATGCGGCTTTAATCCCTGTAATATTGTGAAACACGTGACATCGCACGATCCTGCGCGCTGGCTTGGCTTGTAGCGCTGATCTCAATCATGTAAAGGAGACACTGTCGTCAAGGATCACAATACTCTTGTCATTAGACATTTAGAGCGACCCGGGCTCATAACCTTCAGGAATTTGGTAGCCCGTCCTATAGCAGGTAAAGGAGTTCAAATGATGGTTAGCACGGCTTAATTCTTGTTATCGAGGCGAGTCTATTCTATATACGTCGTTGTAATTAGACCAGAATGTCTCTTGAAACACCAAACATGACTGACTCAACCTTATTCCAATATGAAACCTAGCTAAAGTTTACCAAACCTATACTGTCTGATATTGACTCAGCACAGCGTCTGACACATGATAACTATCCAACGACTTAGTTGTTGATTCTCTTGATCAATCTGATTCTTCATTCTAAAGCGCAGCTTCATTGTGACCTTTTTTAAAATACTGCAGGCTTTCTAACCTGCCTACTCCTCCCGAGCCTCCATGATCGCCTCTTCAATCTCATCCTTCCGAATAAACCTTGAAATAGGATGAGGCTAAATGCGCTTCCTTTCTCGAGTTTTTAGGTCACCAATTGTCTGTTGATAGACGTCCACCTGATGTTGTAGTCCTGCAACAGTGGTGCTATCCTGATCAGTCTTATCCTGATCAGTCTTATCCTGAATCTCCTTGAAAACACTCCGGGCACTCCGATCACTCAATTCCACAAGATCAGAAGCCGGTCTTTTCTATGTAGTATCTTTAGATGTTGCTCTTATCACCTGTAACTGTCCGATAGACTTCAGGTGTTGTTTCCTTGAGCTGTGGATCGCCCAAAACCTTTGTTGGGTTACATGGAACATGCCTGCTTCCTTGAAGCCTTACTTCATGTTTATCGCTGTAATCGTTTGAGGTCTTGCTCCAGCATATATCTCGAGAAAATTCTTACTGCTGTTGTTCAAACTGCTGAGTAATTCCACTACTTGGTGGATTGTTGTTTTCACAGGGGAGAACACACACAGATCAAGAGGTTGGGTCATATGAGAGGTGAGGACAGGTAGATAGATAATATAATAGTTGTTATTCCATGCCTCTAACATAAATTCACTTGTACAGTGTGATCCATGCCCATATACAATAAGGAGACGCAATTCAAATGGGTTGTGGGGTTGAGTAAAGTGAATGAACACCTCTTGCAATCACTTCAGCCCAATCTCGTTTGAAGTCCATCCAAATTCACTATTAGCGAACCGCGGTGTTTGAGATCATATCGGTCAATATCAAGTGGAAACCAGGTGGTTTGGGCGCATTTACCCTTGAAAATAAGGACTGGAGGCGTTGACTGGCCCCCAGCACCTATACACTCAATAATTGACACCCATTCTCGATTTCTGGATATTTTTTTAAATGTCGTTCTCTTCACCGCTTTAGCAGCCTCGCCCAAGACCTTCGTATTCTGCGAAGCGCCAAGAGTGGTTCAATGCTCATCCATATTGTAAGTGTTGCAGGTCTTATTGCTGAATTTTGCTGTGATATCCTTCATAAGGTCAAAGTATTAAGTGATCTCCTCAACTGAGCTTGCATTGGCTCTCGATACATCGATCTTACATCCAATAAGCGACTTAACTGTGGGGTTGCGCTGGAGAAAGCTTTATATCCAGTATTCCAACTTTCTCAGGAGTGACCAGGAGATTAGCCATGTGCTCCGCCTTCTTATGTGATGGAGCAAGTCCCTTGCGGTATTCTTCTGTTATCCACCTTGTAAGCCATGCTTCTTGACGAGGAGATACCTCTAGACGCTCTTGATGTGCTACTGAATGGGGTTGGTGACCACCTTTCAACTGGGAGTTAAAAGTGGACCTAGGAATGCCATAGGCTGCAGCAACTGCACGTAAAGATTGTGAGCCAGAGTAATTGAGTTCACTAAGAGCAGCTTGTATGTAAGCTTCAATCGCCATCTTCAAATCACAGATAACAAGCAATAATTGGCTTAGTTGGAAGACATCAAATCTACAGAGCTATCTAAGCTTTGGGTGGTCGAAAAGTGTGTTGGTCGAAATACCCGTGCGGGACGTTACTATATTACAACTCAGGTTTCTAGATCTATAGGACATATAGAGATAAGTATTTAGATCTGGAGAAGGATGAGGGAGAGGAAGGAGAATGAATAAAAATCTTATGATCAATTATTTTTTTTGTCTAACACCTTCTCTTTCCGTTCTGCCCTTCTTCCATATTTTACCTTCTTGTCTGTGGTTCCTATCGTCCAGAATCTTCTTTTTTTTATTACTCAACTTGCCAGCTTTTTTAGCAGGCACGCCATTAAGTTCCTCTCTACCTGCTTTTTTGGCTGCCCTCTTTTTTTCTTCGCTTTCGAACCACGTCCGTTTCGGTCTCGCTTTAATTTCATCTTCATGCATAATGATGTTTTCTCCTCTTCGAACCTGCATCTCGGCCTGAGCCAACTGTTTTTCTTCTTTTTCCTCTTTCAAGATTTCATCTATTTCCTCTAGCATTTTCTCTACTCTTTCAGCCAATTTATCTGCATCAGCAACCTCAATAATACGGCTAACAATCTTCGCACCTTGAGAGCGGCCAGCTTTGACAGCAGCTTTTATTATCTTTCGGTCTGGTTCAGCAGCCAAAGTACAAGCTCGGCCTTGACGCCCGGCACGGGCTGTTCGTCCAACCCTATGAAGGTATATCTCATGTGATTGTGGTGCTTCATAATTAATAACTGTATCAACACCTTTTATATCCAGACCTCGAGAAGCTAGATCAGTTGCAAGAAGGAAGGCGACTTTACCATCTCTAAAAGCCTCTATACTTGAAATACGCTAGAGTTGTTAGAAACTCCAAATATTACCGAGAGAGATTTACCTGTTCCTGGCTCATACTACCATGAAGCTCAGCTGCTTTAAGACCAAGGAGACCAAAAATAATCCGTACGCGATGTGCTTCTTTTTTCTGTCTGAAGAAGACAATTACTCGATCCGTGTAAATATTTTTACATAAATATAGTAGATAGCCTATTCTCTTTGTTTCTCTACCAGGCCGAAGACGAATAAATTCTTGAGTCAGTGTTGCCACAGTTTGTTTCTGAGAATCTACCAATATTCTAGCGGGTTTGTTGAGACCAGCACGGATAAGGTTATCAACTGAAGAGTTCATTGTAGCAGAAAATAACATAGTCTGCCGAGATTTTGGTATTGTAGCGACAATTTCATTTAATTCGTCAGAAAATCCAGCTTCGAGCATTCGATCAGCTTCATCTAGAACCAAGATCTCTAAAGTATCTACTGTAAAGCTCACAGAATTTCTCATGTGATCAATGAATCGCCCCGGGGTAGCGATAATCACATCGGGACGAAGTCTAAGCTCTACTTCTTGAGCCTTCAAGTTGAGACCTCCAACGGCCAGACAAAACTTTATATCTGTGTGACTCGCAAGTTTAGTGGCGACTGCGTGACATTGAATAGCTAGTTCACGAGTGGGCATAAGTATTGCTACTCTAGTAGTTGGCACTTTTTTGGGTCGATAAAATAGACGCTCAAGGATTGGCACGATAAATGCTGCTGTTTTTCCAGAGCCAGTAACCGCTCCACCGACAATATCTTTGCCAAGCAAAGCGACAGGAATAGTCTTTGCTTGAATCGGTGTTGGCTGTGAGAAACCTACAGCAGCGAGACCACGGAGAATTGGTCTTGATAAAGACATACTTTGAAAAGTTGATTTAATATCAGCTCTTGCGTTTGAGAGGAATTTCTCCTCTGGAGCAAAGAACGCCTTTCTTCTAGCGGCCTCTTCTGAATTATTCTCATGTTCACTATCATTTACATCATCATCTTCATCCTCCGTGTCAATATCGTCTGGATGTGCCGCAGGACTGGCGACTGAATGGTTATCGGAACTATCTCCATCCACGCTCTCATTCTCAGACTCCTCATTTTCATCGCCAGAATTTCCCTCGTCAGAGCCAGCCCCCATACCAAAGCCATCTCCAGCTAGAAATTCATCAGCTGTATCAGATTGTAGATCCACGATACTATCTTCTGAGCCTGATTCCTTAGGATCTGTTGGACCTTTTTTTTCCCTCTCTTCCCTTCGCCGGGCAATTATATCATCGATATCAACCGCTTTTTTTTCACTTTTTCTTTTGACAGGTAGACTATTTTTTGCACTTTCAAAGCCCCAGCCTTCGAACTCTTCCAAGGTTCCTTCTCCTCTATCCTCTACTTGAAATTCAAACTCAGAGTCCATGGCTCCATCATCATCATCTTTGGCCCCCCAGATATAACCTGCATCCTTTTCGATCAAGTCATCATGATCCTGCGTATATTTTTCGGCTTTCTCAAGGTTCTTGGACTTTTTGGAGGACTTGGAGTTGAGTTTGCGCTTCTTGGAGTGATTAGGTGATGTAGGAACTTCTTCTGGTAAATCTTCTTCATTATCTGAAATAGTCAGGATAAACTCATCCTCGACCTTTCTTTTACTCGAGATGCCCATTATGTTTCGCGGGAGCTTGTTTAGTCAACGATGTCCAGCTTCTGTAGGCAGTATCTTTTGGTGTCCTAGGATTTGACTATAGATTAAAAAATTAGGCGGTAGAGTGCGGCAGAATATAAAAAAAATCTTTGGTGTGACAAACAATAATTACTCTATTGAAATACGTCAACGAGTGTGGTAGTGCGACAAGATATACAGTATAAAATGTCGCTATATTACACGACAGCAGATTTATTGTCTGCTGGAACTGGAAGCTTACGCTCGCGTATCTTCACGAAATCTGATCTGAAATCGCCAGCAGCTCAAATTTATGCATTAGCCGTGGAGACTTGCAAGTGGAGCATAGTGCTAAAAGAGGTCATCGAGAATGCAGATTTCTTGCGTGTCGAACGTAAAGTGAGTTTTTAGCGACTTCAATTTCTTGCACATGAAATAAAATGATGTGGCATGTTAATTATACCAGATCACGCCCATTCTCTCTCTTTTGCTAGTCCATGATCTCCTGCTTGCGAAACAAGGCATTGCTCTCCCAGCCACGCACGGGTTACGAATGGCCACGGAGAAGCACAAGACTAGATTACAAGCCGAGTTCACCAAATCGCGAGTTCGAAGGAGATTAGCCTCGCTAGCTGCATTCAGAGATTACGTTGAAGCTGGTTTAGATGACGGACATCCTTCCACAAATCCATATCCGCGATGGATAAGAATTAATACGTTAAAGACATCAATAGAAGAACAGCTTAAAACTACGTTTGCTGGTTATGAGCGCGTTTTGAACATACAAGACGTCAGAAAAAAAGGCCATAAACGATTGTTCGTTGATACCCACATTCCCAATCTTATCGCGATATCCCCAGGTACTGAGATATCAAGAAGCGATGTATACCTTTCTGGTGCAATTATCTTTCAAGATAAATCCTCGTGCTTTCCAGCATATTTACTTGACCCCCTTCCAAATGATGGGGATCTTATTGACACATGCTCTGCGCCTGGTAATAAGACCACTCATCTTGCAGCCATCTTAAGTTCATATAGATCCACAAGTAATTTTAGTCCACAGATAATTCATGCTTTTGAAAAGAATAAAAGCAGAGCAGAGACTCTAAAAAAAATGGTCGAATTGGCCGGCTCAGATCCCTGGGTTAAATTGCACCTGAGCCAAGATTTTTTAATGACAGACCCTAATTCCTCGCTTTATAAGGATGTTGGAGCTCTCTTACTCGATCCGAGCTGCTCGGGCAGTGGCATTGTTGGTCGTGACGAAGAGCCAGTGCTTCACTTGCCGCAGCTTAAACAGAAACTGTCTGACAACCCCAAGAATAAAAATAAAAAGGTCAAAGTTCCTCTAGTTAGTAGAGAAACGAAAAAAAGAAAGCGGGATGAACCTGAAGCTAGCGATAGATTGATAAGCGGTGACAGTGAGGATGAGCAAAAGCCTTTTAATCCCGAAGAAGTAAAAGATCGACTAACAGCTCTATCAAACTTTCAATTGGAACTTTTACTTCATGCATTCAAATATCCTGCTGCTAGGAAAATAACATATTCTACGTGCTCTATACACGCAGAAGAGAACGAACTTGTGATCCAACGAGCCCTTTCACATCCATATGCTAAAGAAAAAGGATGGAGGATCCTTAAACGCAATGAGCAGCCCCCAGGGATGAAAAACTGGCCTGTAAGGGGATCTCAAGATGTGTGTGGGCTTCCAGAGGACCTCGCTACAGCCTGTATTCGAACGAATAAGGGAGATGATCACGGCACTATGGGATTTTTTGTCGCTGCTCTTGTAAGGGAACTAGACTTCAAACCCGTAGATTCCCAGGGTCCAAGCGACAAAAGAGGTTCCTTTAAGTGCTGTCAAATAGATCTTCCTTCTAAACTTGTCGTTGCTAACTCTACAGAAATAGACAGTAGCCCTTCACCTCGACCCCTAACAAAAGAGTCTAACCACTTCGATGATGAATGGAGTGGCATTGAGGACCTACCCGTGCTTCCTCTACCTTCGCAGTCCAATAGAGCTGCAAAGAAACAATCCAAATCCAGAATTCAAACTAATCAAAAAGCATGATGAACAAGTATGTATTTTGATAATCAATCAGCAATTTCTACCGTAATCCACCCCGCGCGTATCCTCCGTTCCTATATCCTGCTACAAAGTTTTAGGGCAGCTGGGACAGCAAAAATTGCGTCTCTTAGCACCCAAAATAGTGAACTATAGACTTGTGAAGAAATGTTACTCGGGCTCACTCAAGTCGCCTCTGCATCGACGATTACGGTGCAGAGAAAGGTGACCCGCAAAAGTCGCACATAGAGACACTCTTACGTCCATGTAGTCTGCTTCTTACATTTTTAGTTCACTTTTCAAAGCCTGCTCTCAAACCATCGAGAGTCTTAGCATAAAATCTTATGACTCAACATGCTAGTTCCTAGAATACTTCCCAAGGGATGTGGAAATTTAGCTGTGAGACAGAGAGGATTTTTCTATTGTCAAGGCAACAATAAACCTATGGATGATGATGAAGCTTCGAGTGCGTTCTAAGGCTTCTATCTAAGTAGCTCCAAGGTGTTATGCAAAATAATCACATCAATCAAAAATTATGAACAATATTTATTCTAAGTACCTATTCTAATTCTATTGAGAATAAACAAATACATCAAAAGGATGATCGATAGATTACAACGCAAGAGTCCCTCCCTATTAACTCATTAATGTATTGAAAGAAATATATATATATTTATACTTGTACTCACGCTTCCTTTACTTTTCTGGTGCAAAAAGTTTCAATCCGGTCAATAGCCACAAAGGTACTAGCCTGACAAACAGTCAGCTTCATAAAAATATCAAGGGTCTAGCTCAGCTCTTTCTACACATTATTTCCTAACAGAGATAAAGTCTCTCCGTAAATGGCTTTTGGCTAAATATCCCCAAAACGTGTAGGTGATTGGGATTGTATTCCACGAAAAACATCCAGTTACCACAAAATCGTTTTTTAAGCGACCATATTCACACTTTCTATGTTTTTCAATAATGCAAGCAAGCATTGCGCTTAGTATTTTGGAGTGTGGCTCATCAAGGTCCACTATCATCATCTTCTCGTTTTCATTTCAATTCAGTCCCTCAAATCCAATCAACCCCCACTTGTGCCTCCCAAAAACTTGGCTCTTTTTACTACTATATAACTAGCTATGTATAACGAGTAACGATGTCAATATTTGGGAATAAATATGTTTCGTCGAGCTTATGAAGTTGTGGTCGATGAACTAAATGGCTCAGGAATCAACAAGAAAATGGCTTTACAAAAGGCCGTTAAGACTATAAATGACTCTGCTGGGCCAGATGGTCTAGTGCCAACTCTTCTGGTATTCGGAACTTATCCTCGGATGAGTGAAATTGATCCACCAGCGCCAAAAATTTTACAGCGCGCGAAAGCTATCCGAAAAGCAATAGAAGAAATTGGAAAACTTCGTGCACAAACCAAATTGCCGATGCACTCAATCAACGAAATGGTCCGACAACTCATCTCCCCAGACTTACCCAAGGCTCCGATGTACTTGTCTAGCGTGAAGGAAATTCTGATCGAAGCGCAAATTGGAAAGACCCTTACAAGTAACGTCATCTTTTGCAAGCTTCCTTCGCTCTCTTGCTGACTTCTCAACAAGACGGCGTCTCGATCGCGGGCCCGATCTGGGGCTCTTTTCTCCAATTCTTCGAGCCGTTGCTCTGTGTAAACGCGACCGGAGATTGGGCTGGTTGTTGAGATAGCCGTAAATCGGTTTGCGGCCAAATTTACGAAATGATGCAGACCGAGAACCGAACCTCCTTTCCGAGAACCCGATTTCGAAGTTTGAGCAGTTTGTACAATAGCTCGTATTCGAAAAGAGCAGCAGCCTATAAGAGTACAAATGGCGTTGCTTTATCGCCTCCACTCGGGGTAAACCGCACAACATATGTTTGAATTGTTTGCGTGCTACTTACTGATGGAGGAACAGCTTTTTTCGTTCAATCATCTGGCACATTCCCTCATAGACTGAAAGTACAAAGATTCCTGACATTAAGTGCAGGCAGTATTAACTCGTTTCATTTTTTTGATTAAGTCCTGGGCTTAAGCCCTTTTTCTCCTTGAAGTCATAGACCAGCGTACACGGCTAAGATCATGTCTAAGACACGCCCAACTTAGTCTCACCGCGTGAACCACTACAAAACTAGTAGCTAATTGAGATATGGTCTACAGAAGGTATGTCAAGACCACGAGCTGCGACATCTGTTGCTACGAGTATTTCTCGAGATCCACAGCGAAATTTATTTAGAGCTCCTAAGCGCGCTGATTAGGAAAGTTGTCCATGCAAGGGATTTGCACCAAATCCAAGCGATCAAAGTAAGATAGCTATTCTATGAGTTTCATTCACAGTACGTGTGAAAATGATTATTGTTCTACCAGCAAATTCATTGAACAGAAAAACCATGTACATGTACGTATCTTTGTGAATAAGTGGTATAAAAATATAGTTTTGTAGTAAAGTCGTGACAGTTTGATACTCGCTACTTGTACCAAAAAACAACCTACTGCGCATCATTTTACCATATCTGCAGTAAATAAGAGCTTAATTAATTTTTGCAATCTATATTTTTCCATTTTTAAACTCAGGAACCTATATTTGGGAGTGTTTTTATAAACCTATCCAGTCATATTTTAAGCTATCTTGATCAAGAATTAAAATATTTGCGAAATATTTATCACGTTTTTATATCAATTCTAGTACTTTGGAGAATAAGGATATGTGTTACAAAGCAATCTAAGGTATTTTTACGAGCTCGATAATTTCCTGAGACTTTCACCACTACGAGTGGTAAAGTAGACCCTGCGTAGCATACT
>JAATOF010004308.1:0-15249 GCA_013170925.1 Podosphaera leucotricha | reverse complement strand
GAAACTACAGTGCGAGTTCTATTAATGTCTTAAACAAAATGTTATACACGACTCATCAGTTTCAGTAGCTATGTCACTTGGCATGTTATCCATAAACTTCAAACTCCAGATATCCTTGAGCCATAACCGAGTCAGCACAACAACAGGTCATTGGCATTCCGATCAGCAAGGCAAAAAATGCAGCATCCCAGGCCAAAAACCAGGGACTCAAACATTCATTCAGTGATAATCATAAAAAGATTCCAAGGAAATGCATACGTAAAGACTTAGATTAGAAGATATCATGAGGTTCTGCGACTAGGAGAGCCACTAGAACCCAGACCAATGAGAATTGGGATACTAAATAAACTACTTAACAAAATAGTAGCTGACTAATTGTTCACTTATTATTAAGATATCCTTACAATGTAAATAGTTGTGTTATGTAGACTTTGGTTGGTGGTCTACTAAAATAAAAGTGCGCAGAACCTAGGTTGGCGAGTATATAATATCAATATACAATAGTCTGCAAAAGTAATGGGTGGACCTAGAAATATTTTTATTGTGTAGTAGGATCACTCAATCAATTCATTCAACATTTTGTAATCATATAGCCCACTACGGTAACAATTTTTCCCCTTCACTCTCAAATAAACCCGTTCGAAACTTTTCTAGTTTGATTGGTAAATTACCACTGTATCCAGCCTCGCCTTGAGCAAGTTCAAGCCTCGTAGTAACCTTTCCAACAAGCTTTGCGATCCACTTCTCATTCACAACGCCATCGACTAAAGTCCTCTTAAAGCTTCTTTTGACGCCTTTCCAGTTCTGCGACAATTCTTTGAGACCGTGTGCTTCATCATAAATTGCGTTGGCCTCGCCTTCCCTTTCCATCTCAACGATTTTACTCGCTTTCAGGAGAGCAACGATAAAATTGAGCAGATCCTGATGAAAAACAGCGGGAAGACGAGCATGAACACTTACCTTGACGTTTGCTTCGTCTTTCAACACTTCTGTAAGCTTATTAATGGCTTGAACTTCTTTTGGCCGACCATCAGCCTGTTCAATATCACGTGAAAGCTTTTCTTCATCCATTGCGGTGGGAAGGGGTGGAAATAAATGTTCATGGTGCGGTAGTAGGAAGATTGGAATTCTAAAACGAGCATCAGCACCACCTAGCCTTGCAACTTGCGTTAGATGCACTGGACCAGGAAGTGAACGATATGCCATTACATCTTCAAAGTTTAGTGAAAAACTCATATCATGCTGTGATAAAAATGGAACTTGTATGTTTCCCGTGATACTAGACAGCTCAACAGCAAAATTGGCCTCAGAAAGCCATGCCGAAATTCGATTTTTCAAAAGTTTGATCTCGGTATCCGTATCCTCATAGCTCTGAAAGACTTCCGATACAAGAACGGAATCAAGAAATCGGCCTGATGTGGTGGCTGTAATAGAGCTTAGTTTGATAGGATGAAAGTAGGAAAAGTGACCAAGAATGAGGCGAAGCAAAAGAGGAACGCGGTGAATTAAAGTTTGAATTCGGGTCGGGATGAAGTTCTTGATAACGCTCATCTTGATTGATCTTGGAGGTGGATGAGAAATAGAAGGATGGGAGTGTAGCTCGGAGCATATGGCAGCACGAATGGCGTTGGTGTCGGAGACATCAAAGCTTTGCTCTGTATTTCCAGCATTCACCTTGGTTTGTTTGATATGCTGACGAGCATCACTGACAGCATCAGTATGCTTGAAAAAATCCAGAATATTGTTGTAATGATCTCTGGCTTCTACATCATCCAATAGAGTACTCTGGTTGATTTGGATTTTTGAGCTTGCTATCAATTTACTTTCGATGCCGAGGTCAAAGCTTCTCTGGTCGCTATCTTTTGATGCAGCCAATAATAGTGGTGTGTCTTCTTTTAGTACAGCATCGTTATCAACGCCCTTACTCTCAACCTCAAGGTGCCCAAAGGTCATTTCAAATTTGCCAGCTTTAATATTCACAAAGCAGTCGGAAATTTCAATACTTCGGAACAAGTTGAAGCAGAGTGTCTCAGCTTGAAAAGCAATTTCCATGTCTTCGCTCAGCCTGATGCCTATTTCAATACTGTGAATCAAGAGGCTCATATTGCTGAGCAAAAATGTAAAGCCTCTTACCACAATAAGCCCGTCGACTTTTAGATCAATTTCTATCGCTGGAATCTGGAAGAAAGCAATCTTGTCATCCACAAAATGAAACTGTTTCAATTCTACCCTTAGAGCTCTTCTTGCCGTATTTCCTACCACTGGAAACTGGAAAAGACAGACGAAAAAAATTGAGATGTAACAGAGCACTGAGAACCCCCAATAGAGAAGCCATGAAGTAGAACAAATCGCATATGCCAGATGCAATATTATGAGGAGAGGCCAAAGATTCCTGTTTGACATAAAGCAATGACCTTGCGATTCACCAACTAAGAGAGCAAATTGTAGAGCTGGTGCTCCAGAGCTAAGCCATCGACGAGGCCATTTCCATGATATAACCAAGAGTGAGATGAGCATAGTGAAAATGATTGGTGATTTGAAAGCATAGTTAAAGAAGGTTCGATTGCGAGGCTTTGGATCAGTATTGATGTCGGCTTTCATGTCTAGAGCTGATATCCTTAGAGTGTTACTTTGCTAATAAGCTTATACAGCAGTGAGCGATGGATCTAGGATAGTTCCGATGGTCAAATTATGAGTAGAAATACAGGTAGATGAAAAGAAGTAGGATTGGATGATAATTGATTGTATCATGGTGAGGTTCATCTGAATAAGTTTATGTTCTTGTTAGACGAAGTCTATTTTCTCTGTCGTCACTTCTTTATCATCACTCTAATTTATCACCTGACTGTCTAAGACTTCTTCACAGGACAAAGTTTCTCGTGAGCACAAGTTTTTTCCCTTTTTTCTGCTCGCTGCTAAACATGGATGTGGCGGGTATCGCTCTAAATCACATTTATTAGCAGCCCACGAGAGAGTAGTCTGTAAGGCATGACCTTGATCAGGTTATTCGCGATTTTCCCACACAAAAGCCTAGAAAATGTAATCCCTGATGTAAAAAGACATGAAGCATGATCATCTAGTCTCGTCCTATCTGGAGCATATAAGAGTGAGTGGATGGGTAGGGTTCGGCAGCGCTACTAGTGGGCGATCTGCCGCACACAAAAAAGCATCGTAGACCCAACG
Organism: Podosphaera leucotricha; assembly: GCA_013170925.1. Classification (NCBI taxonomy): domain Eukaryota; kingdom Fungi; phylum Ascomycota; class Leotiomycetes; order Helotiales; family Erysiphaceae; genus Podosphaera; species Podosphaera leucotricha. The sequence goes on along the minus strand of JAATOF010004308.1, from coordinate 12,066 downwards.
CCGCAACGCTATATAGAACCCACAATCCAAGCCACAAACCCGCAGCCGTCAATCCTCCCACAAACCGCTCCCAAGCACGGGTTCGACGGGTGAGAGACTCGGTTATGATATACCCCCGACCATGTATCCGAGCTAAGCCCATTGCAGGTGGTCCAAAAGCTCTTCCTACGTCTCAGTGTCATGGAGGTTCCGCGGTGCGACCCAGGTCGGCATAGGGTCAGAGGGTTCCCTTGATGCAATTCTCGCAAACGCGATGGCGACACTGCTTGCATTCTTTGTGCAGACGATGGTTCTCCCGTTCACACTAGAGGCAGATCAGCCCAGGTCGTGGGGGTGCGCCGCATCAACTTGGCCGAGCGGAACACACTTACCTCGACTCCATTGTTTGCGTGACAGCAGTACCAGTGCGTCCAGGGCATTTCGCCTTTTTTGACCTGGTCAACCCAGAAGGCAGCACAATGTTTTGCTTTCTGGGCTAACTTCTTGGGTGGCGTGCGGGAACTTCTAGAGGATGATCCGAGCTTGGCGCAACTGAGCTGGATTTTTTCTTTCATGCTGTGAGAATTAATGTCTTTCATATTTCTAGACTCATGAAGACGGTATTCGGAAGAGTTATTTATTGACCTAATTAAGGAAGGGTAGAAGTAGCGTTGAGAAAAATTAGATTTGATCGCATTATCAGGTTTTCGTCAAGCTAAATTTGAATCGAAGCCACAGTGTATAATTTGCCGTGAAGTTACTGGAAAATTAATTAGAGTACGAAGTGACGATATTGGACATGAAAGCCAGAAAGAATTATTGCAAATACGTATTTTTTAGGGTTGATCTCTATTTACTGGGTATAGTTATGCATGATGAGTCATGGGCCGCCCGTTTCATTTAAAAGGTAGTTATCATCACCCACGAAGCTTATCTAAAGGCTAATATTCTTCGCTTCTATCTCCAATTTTTCCAGGGCTATTACGTATCTCTCTCTTTGTTCATCGCTAAATATATCCTTCTTGATATTTGTTCTTTCAACCTTCCCTCGAGGTCGATGAACATTTGGTGATCGTCCTATCTCATTCCAGAACCATCTTCCTTCTGTACTTGAAAACAAAGTCCAAGCATGACCCATCTTCCCAGCTCGAGCAGTTCGACCAACTCTATGGATGTAACTTACCAGACTGGTTGGAACATCGTAGTTTATGACATGAGCCAAGTTTGGTAAATCTAGACCACGAGAAGCAAGGTCAGATGCCACAAGAATAGTTTTTTTTTTTCGAGTAAATCCCTGAATACAGCGTTGCCGTGATGATCGGGGAAGAGTTGAAGTCAAGGTACCTATTAACGAAGCCCATGAGGGATACATCAGAGCGATAAGTCGACCTAATCGAACGGCTGTTTCATTGGAGTTTGTGAAGATAAGTACTCCTCTTGGAGTATCCAGATTATTAATTTGTAAACATCTGATAGCTTGTGATGATATCGCTGAAGAATCAGAGGACGAAGGCGAGGATGAGCTCGAAGAACAGCTTGAATCTGAATCATCAGAGTCAGAGTCAGAATTAGATTCAGAATCTGAATCCGAACTTGGAGACGAAGACGAAGACGAATTATCAGAGTCGGAATCCGAACTTGAAGATGAAGTCGAATCATCAGAATCTGACGAAGAGCTACTATCTTTGGTAGATGGAAACTCTACTATTGACTCTCTTTTCAGAAGTTCCATTAAATACAACGGTTTGATGCTATCCTCTTCAACTTTCACACCAGATTCCAACAGTAAGGAAGGAAGAGTATGTGCATATGGATTATCATTTGAAGCGGATTGGCCCTCTAACAGAACTAACCGAGGTCGGTATAATTTAAGTTGCGTTAATTTTCCAACATCTCGGGTCATGGTTGCACTAAGCACAACTTTTTTTATGCGTTCTCTCGCGCAGGCTAAATCGGTTTGCCGTGGTTCCATTTCGGCTAGAGCCATAGGTAACCATTGTTGAAAACTCTGATCTAGGAGCTTATCAGCCTCGTCGATGACAAGCCATCTGACATCTTTGATTGTAAATCCAGGAGTCGATTTTAAATGTTCGACGAGTCTACCTGGGGTACAAATCAAGACATTAACTCTGACTCTGTAATCTATTACATGATCAGGAAGACATGTCGAAAGGTTCTCATCACAGATATTCACAAAACCACCATTTAAATCTTCGGTACCTTGCCAGGGAAGATCTGCTTGATGTTTCAGTTTTTTGTATTCCTCAGGGTCATATTTTTGGCACTGCTCAATTAATTTATGCTGTTCTACCTTTAAATTTTCATTCCCGATAGCAGTTCCAACCTGAATACGTTTATGGTCACCATCGGAGAAAGCCGCAGCGCAAATCTCAACTACTTCCTTAGCTTGAGATACAAGATCTCTAGTAGGAAGGATTATCAATCCCCTTAGCTTTGAAATACGATAACGAGAGATATCTTGAACCATCGGAAGTACATAGGCCAATGTTTTTCCAGAACCTGTCGCGGCAGAAATAACAACGTCTCCGACATGTTGATCTACGCCTGGAAGTAATAATGGCAATACTGCAGCTTGTACAGCAAATGCCCCGCTAAATCCACTTGCGCAAAGTGATTTGATAACGTGGTCTTCAAGAGCAAATTCCTTGAATTCCGCTTTAGTATGAGGTGAGACTCGTGTTGGGTTTGCAAGCCATGGGGGCAATAGGTTCACGGTAGATACATGATTAGGTTCAGGGATAGGCTCAGGTTGGGGAAGAGGGACAAGATCATGAATTGTATCTACATCGATTGGCACTTCTTTTATGTCATGATTCTTTGGGACATCTTTCGCAACTTTCTGTGCCTTTTTGAAAGATTTTTCCCGTTTCTTGAACAGTTTTGTGTGCTTTTTATCTTCGTTATTAACTTTATCAGATAAATCACTTTTTAGAGAGATAATTTCTTGATTGGGTTTTCGTAATGGCAGATTGACGACTTCCGGGTGATGTGTGTTTATCTCGCTAGAATCTTTTACATCAATGGAATTATTTCTAATAACTGATTCAGACTTTCGCTTCTTCTTCGGTGGTTGATTAAGTTCTTTTGAAATCTCTGCGTGTTGAGCTATGTCGATACCAAGGACAGTCTCACGCTTACTTTTCTTTGTCAACTTACTTTGGCTTGGAAGATGTCGTTCGTCTTCCGCAACCGCTTCTGTTGAGGTAGAGACACTATTATCTGGATTATTTAGATCGTTCGTCAAATTTTTGTCCTTTTTCGTTGAAGGTATATATCGAGAATAAGTCGCAGAAGCATCGGGTCGGGTATTAATTGACGTCAGCAATTTTTGCTTAGACAACTCTTGAGTGGCGCAAGTGTCAGAGGTGGTTATTTTTCGCGTTGTTTTGGGCGGGACATATCTGGCATACAACGGAGATGCCATCGAATGTAAAATACTTAAACCTCCAATTGTTTCAGTTGATTTATATTTCAACACCAGAATTTCGCTTGGTCAGTAGCCTTGTCATGGAGCCTCACAAACCTCCTGTTAACTTCTCAAGGTATGGCGAAACAACATATGTCACGTCAACCAACAGCAGTCGTTCAGCTAGAATTTTGCTAGCAAGCCATGCCCTATAATATTGCTATGGTTAGCGATTTCTTCTTTCCACAACCAGGAGGAGTCGAGAGCCATATCTACCAGCTCTCCACCAAGCTCATTGATCGAGGACATAAAGTAGTAATAATTACGCACGCATATGATGGAAGAACTGGAATCCGATATCTAACTAATGGCCTAAAAGTATATCATGTCCCTTTCTTCGTCATCTATCGAGCGTCAACTTTCCCGACAGTCTTCTCCTTTTTTCCTATTTTTCGTAACATTGTGATTCGTGAGCAGATTGAAATCATACACGGCCATGCCAGTCTTAGTAGTCTCTGTCATGAAGCCATTTTACACGCGAGAACTATGGGATTGAGAGCAGTGTTTACAGACCATTCGTTATTCGGATTTGCAGATGCTGCCAGTATCCTGACGAATAAATTGATGAAGTTCACCTTGAGCGATGTAGATCATGTAATCTGCGTCAGCCATACTTGGTGGGTGCGATAGGATCTCTGATTAAACAGCCACTGAGTTTTTTATAGTAAAGAAAATACTGTTTTACGAGCTTCTCTTGATCCGTTGATGGTATCTGTCATTCCAAACGCCGTAGTTGCGGAGAACTTTCGCCCCCTCAACCATCCTGCTTACCCTCGGGAAAACGTCAACCATAAAACATCTCAATCACGGGCCCTCGGAGTACATGATACGATCACTATTGTTGTAATCTCACGCCTCTTCTACAACAAAGGGACAGATCTGCTCGTTGCGGCTATACCCCGTATATTGGCTAACCATCCAAATGTTCGATTCATTATTGCTGGATCCGGGCCTAAAGCAATTGACCTAGAACAAATGCTGGAGAGAAATGTCCTCCAAGACCGAGTTGAAATGCTAGGACCAGTGCGGCATGAGGAAGTGAGAGATGTTATGGTCAGAGGACAAATTTACCTGCATCCAAGTCTCAGTGAAGCCTTTGGGACTGTTATTGTTGAAGCTGCGAGCTGTGGCTTGTACGTAGTCTGTACTCAAGTTGGCGGTATCCCTGAAGTGCTTCCAGCCCATATGACAGTCTTTGCAAAACCCGAAGAAGATGATTTAGTTGCCGCTACGGGGAGAGCGATTGCAGCTTTAAGGGCAAACAAAGTTCGAACAGAAAAATTTCATGATCAGGTCAAAAGAATGTACTCTTGGACCGATGTGGCCAGACGTACAGAGAGGGTTTATGATGGCATCTCTGGAAGACTGGGTGAAGCTGATTTCTATGGATATGATGCTGATCCTGCAAACTGGAGCGCCACCAGAGGACCAGCAGGGGTTCGAAGCTTTGCATTTATTGATCGCTTGAAGAGATACTACGGTTGCGGAATCTGGGCCGGCAAGCTGTTCTGTATCTGTGTAGTGATTGACTATATACTGTTTTTGGTACTCGAGTTTTGGGCTCCAAGAGATGCCATAGACATCAGTAGAAATTGGCCCAAGAAGAAAATAACTGGAAGTCCTATGCTAGAAGCTGAAAACTTTCGTCGTTAATTCTTCGATGGCCATTTGACAATGCCGTAATTTCTTCAGCTGCCTTTTGATATCCATCTTTACTGATCTTGAGAGATCCTCTTCAACGACGAGAGTGATCACACATGAAAGCCTCTAGTCACATCAACGTGATCAGTGCTACATATTGGTGACCTATTAAAAATTTCAAACAAGAAGATACTTATTAGTAGTTACATGCGACACTACACGCGAGTAGCTCTACAACCTACCTCTTACATCGACACAAGATTTGTCAAATTGGCAACAGAGCTACCAATACTCTCATCACTTTTTTTCGCATCGTATACCTCTTCAATCTATTCTCCTCTCGGGCAGACTACAAGCTCCGATTTGATCAAAATTTAGGGGCACGTTCTCTGCTTGCTCGTTATTCGGGGTAACACGATAAAATATACTTGAAGCCTTTCTTCACAGCTGATACTCCCAAGGTTTCTTTGGAATAAAACTAACTGTCTCAGAAACCGGCTGCGATTGAAGTGTACGAAGTATTTCTCATTACTATACATTCTCGAAGTTCTACCGCCAGAAATGAAAAAATTGAATATGTTGATCAAGAAAGACTTTTCTTACTAATACAAATCAAGGATCATAACTATAAATACATCTAGAATTAGAAGCAAGTATCAGTTTAAAATGAGCGTCGTGATAGACATGTCGAATAAAGAGAAAGAGCCAGTAAAAGTTGACTTTCTGTGAGAAAAAAAAACACAAATCGTGTGATTGTGACATATCTACTCATACTACCTTGAGCCGGCTGAATATGAGCAAATAATCAATCATAAGAATGAAAAGAAGATGACAAGTCCTACAGCTCCTATCAGGCTAAAATAACTTGTAGACAACGTCAAGTGACCAATGCTAGAGGGTGGTTTCTTTAGAGACGGTGAAGTTTCGACAGGAGTCGAGATGTCGGCTCCAGTAGGGGTTACGTTCGCTCCCGCATCAGGAAGTGAGACGAACTTACTGGGATCGTTGCTGCTGACATTGACAAGTGGACAGTCGGCATCGTAACGATATGGTTTAATGAGGTGAGGCCCAGGTCTATTATCATTACCAAGTTGTATTAAGGTATCATGGTTCGGATCGTATTGGGGCCAGCCGTACCTGACGAGACCATCCTTGGGGTTTCGAGCAAATGCCACCCAGGCGCCTCGCATGTAGTTGCCTACGATAATTTCATCGGGAGAAGCTGGAGCATGGGGCATGTTGTCCAAGAGAACGGGGACTTCGGCCGCATGCCATGCACCTGCATCAGGGGAAATCGCAAGGTTGGGAAATACTCCCATATAGCGGTATCTCCAGGTTGGTACGCTGGCGGCAAGCGACGCATTTGCACGGTCAGAGCATGGGCACGTGAACTCCTGGAGATTGAAGTATTTCCACAGGCTTTCGGTCAGATTAAATCCCATACGGGCGAATTCAACACGGAATAACCCCGCTTCAAAGTCATTGCTCCCGAGCAACATTGGCACATTCGCTGGTTTGCGATTGCTGTAGTCCGAGAATACAGTGACTTCGTCTGCAGTAGGACTGAAGTACCCCAGAACGTGAGTAATAGGGCTTGGAGGCACAGCTGCGTAAATTTCCTGAGGGGTTTTACTGCGCATACATGCCATGACTTCATCACCAGGACTAGATGCATCACCACATCCAAGACTTCGAGAGGTATTGTACCACGCCTCGTTCGCCAGACTCTTAGGATTCGGGAGTGCCCAGCTGAACACATTCCCAGACTCAAGGATGAATCCTGCAGCAATAGGGTCTTTTGTATAAGCGTACGAGTGAAAGTCTACCGAAGCCGCACCTGCTGATTGTCCAAAAAGAGTAATTCGTTCACTATCGCCTCCAAATTTCTCAATATTATCTCGCACCCATTCCAATGCCATGCGCTGATCAAGTAGTGCCACATTATAGGTTCCATCTGAGTGTGCGGGGAAGCCAAAAATATTCAGGCGATAACTAACAAATTAGCGTCGCCAAATATGAAGAAATAGCGAGACTAACTTAAACGATACCACCACAACATCTTCATGGGCAGCGAGATTCTTTCCATTATAAGCAGCGATTGACGAGCTACCGGAACTGAAAGCTCCACCATAAATCCATACCATGACTGGCTTTTTTCTCTCACCCACTTGTGGCTTAGTCCAAACGTTCAAGACTAAACAATCTTCACTGATCGAACTCGTATCGGAGAAAAGTGTCCTAACTTCACTTGCTGCAGAATGATCCGTCGCATTGGCAGATGAATTGTGATAAATGAGACTTGTCATAACCTGACATGAGTTACCCTGTAGAAATTTTTAGTAGGAACTGCTTCAATACCTTGGGCGAGACTTACAAACTTAGTGGCATCCACAGGCGCAGTACCATTAAACTTTCGCGGAGCAGCAAATCTCAGGTCTCCAAGCGGTGGTTCTGCGTATGGTATTCCTAGATATTCTGATACGCCAGTGAAATTGCCTCCATCTCTTCCAGAGACAGGTCCACTACTGGTCATGACAGTTTGCCCAACTTTCCATAGTTCTCGTGCCTCAATAGTTGTAGCACCGACTGACCCTATTGCCATTGAACCGACCCATACTAGAAGTCGCATCATTGTTTGCTTGTAGATGGGCGCAAATTGGATAGGGCAATGTTGAGTAAGGAAGTCGGCTTGTTACAAGCACTTATTATTATCACATCTGGTGATGATGCATACATATCACTTGCAAATTAACCTCATTCCTTTCTGGAATAGATATCCTTGTGATCGACGAAATCTGCGCTGATATCACCCTGGACTCTCAGATCTTAAAAAAAGCGTGTAAATGCTTCTTTCTCCCACGCCGGCACTTGGTGAGGTGTCCATTATTCATTGAGTAAACAGCTCTGGCTTGTAATCTGCGCTTAGTTAATATGTTGGGTCTGATACTCGTATTTAGGTGCTTTAAGTTCTATACACTTCAACTGCCCTGCAAGACTCTTCATGTGCACGGTATAATAGCTACCCCATCCTTCCTACCAAAAACACCTTTGGCTAATCAGTAGGCAGAAGACCGAATTCACATTACGCTAGATTCAGTATGGGAGTGAATAATTATAGGCCCTTGCTATCACATCTCAAAGGTTAAGATCTATCACAGTTTGACGTTTGGCGTGCTGCATCTGATTGGAATAAGTCATCCTCGTAGCACGGACGTAGATTTCCCCTGGCGGGGATCGATGTGATTCAGATTAGATATTTTTCTTCATGGGTGCCGGACATTAAAGGCCCGTGGAATTACGTCAATAATCGTAGTCACATGATATAATGTATTCTGTACTTTAGGAGAAATTTCTTTAGTCATCGTGTTCGGCGAGCCTCACGGATCCCTCCGAGTCGGTAATAGTGGATGGATGTGACGCTTTCGCATAAAATTCTTTCCCTTAATGCATATGTCACCTGACTTTCACCCTGCATGCATGTAATGCCTAGACCAACTAGAACAAGAATCCTCACAATAAACACATGTATAAATTGAGATGGATCATGTACATGTATATGTAGGAAGTATGGGACTATCAACGAGTATTTTCTAGAAATGCTTGATAAAGGCATGTCGGCGAGAAGCCGGGCAGTATTTAATACACCAAAAAAGGAAAATGTTATGCTTACCAACGAGATTCAGAGTGGATACGTTTATTAAGGTCCAAGGATAACGTGTAAACACACCATAGAGTTCCCTGTTGGAACGCAAGACCTCGGAGAGCGTACGTTCCCCTCAGTCGCTAGAACTAAGATAATACAACCTTGACACTGAAACACTCATACTGAAGACGCATTCGCCAGTACCACTACGGGGTTACGCACGTTGAGACTTCTGCCTTGCTTCTCCCCTCAATCGTAGATACCTGTCCCAGGAAAAATACCCGTAAAAACCTTACACATCTCCGTGTACTTCGTTATCCCACCTTTCGCGACCGCGCGGATATGATCACACAACATCCTCGTTTCTTGCCGTGGCAGGTGTTCAGGCCGCAGGACATTCAAATCGGACGTGACCCAGATGATGGATCTTAGAGATTTAGTGTAGATTAATAAAAAAGATCTTAACCGCATGTCACATGTACAGTAAAGGATAGCAATGGGGTCTGAGCAGGGTATATCTCGGTTCACAGGGACTTAAAGTGGGAATACGACAGGGCTAATGATGCTCTTTGACACCTATCCTAGCTTAATTGTCAATCCCTCAGTCGCATTCCCTACTCACCAGTGTCCATCCATATACATATATATATGGGGAGCTTAAATAGTCATTTGAGACCTCAACTTTCAAGCCCTTCAGAGATTGACCACATGAATAAAAAATCTAATAGAATGCTCCATAGTGTTTTTTTACTAATTTATGTTCAGAGGCTAAGCTTAAGCCGGTTAAAATTTTTTATTTTGGCGGGGTCCAGAATGTTCAGTAAATGTGGATGATCGCCTTGCCTATTTTGGATTAGATTCCCTCTCCCCAATTCTAGGTGATACGAAAATTTATTAAAACTGACCAATCAACTTAAATTTTGATCTAGTGCAAATTTAGATTCACACCGCTTAATTACATTTATGTAAACATTGGAGATGTATAAGTAATTCAAGACTCTTGATTAAATCAAAGCAAAGCAACTGAACAGTTACAAATATATTTATGCATTAAAAATTAAAAATTTTTAAAAATCCTTCCCCGCAATAGCAAAATTCCCCAACTTCTTGCACCAAAAGTTACCATTCAAATATTACTATTAGAGATACACAACATGATCAAATTCTTCGAAATTTTGACATTGCTATGTTCAGATGTTAAAAATTCACAATCAGTAGCTTCATTTTATTATGGATGCCAAAATTGAGCAAAAACACTAACATACTTTATCACCCACTCGGACGCTTTTCACACAGCTCCCAACTTCAACCCACTTTTTAATGCGATTAAATCTCAAAAGTTAATTTTTATTAACTTGAAGTAAGCTCTTCAAGGCCAGCTTTACAGTCTTTCAACTAATTTAATTAATTTAGAGTGTTCGGCACACGCGTTAAATTGACCTGAAACAGAAGACTCTTGATGTTGAACGCGCTTTTTGTAGTATTCCGGTCCTCATATTTCGCGCTAGTTTCGCATCAGTCTACACGCGATAAAACCACAAGCTTAATCTAGAAGGAAAAGATGTTCATGTATCAACCACATAGTCGAGTCTGATTTCCTCGTTACATACAATGCAGCGCACAACGTAGTGCTCACTGAAGGTAGCATCAAATCGGCATTTAGAGGAACTGATATTTCCCCCATAGACCCAGAATCTGTCGTTTTTAAGCCGGATGTCCACTTACGAATTCGTTGCTCTTCTCGTTGCTCTTCTCGTGATTGGGAATCAAGAAAAATCTAGAACGTTCAATAAAGTATAACAGAATGCATTTTATCAAGAATCAAATTTCTAGCCATCAAAGCAGCACTCCTTCACCCTTCTCAGAATACTTTGATCGATTATGTAAGGTTTCACGAGAATTTGCAATCAGACAGTAACTCATCGAAATAAGCGTTAATAAGTATTGGAAGAGGAAACTTAACACTATCCAAACAACTGAGACCTAATCAATCAAAATTACAGCATAAAGAGGCGCTTATCATTAAAAAATCCCAAGCCATAGTTGAAGAGAAAAAATTGAGGAACAGGAAACAGCAGGTTGTTGAGACAAGCTGTGGTGGTGAAGAACCAGTACGTCCAGAACCGAAAGAGTGATGCTACAGCAGATTCAGAAAGACTGGTAGTAATGCGAGAAGAATTACATCGCCGAACTTTTCTATGGTTTTTGAGTCAATAACGTAGTTAATAGCTCGATTAAATTCTTCCCATCACTCTCCCGTACCGAACGCAGTTTTGCATTTGGCATATTTTTCACTACATGTACAGTTCGTGACAAAAGAGCTCAAATGTTTGCCAAAAAATCCTTGCAACGCATTTTTCTCCCCACACGCCTAAACTGATACCTGCATGCCATATTTTTCTGGAATGTGATATACTGGTGACTATCCATTCTTCTCTTTCTTCTCTTTGTTTTACCGACATCTTTTTTGGGCTTTCATCTCTAGGTCATCACGTTTCTCTCGTTGACTTTAGGGTGCCTTGATAGCTTTGGAGCTCGAGCCCAGTTTTCTACTTCCCCATCCAAATTTAATGCGGTCCATCTTTCCTAAATCGATTTATCTTCTTCTCTGAGAATATAATACTTTTCTAATACTTTCTGTCCATTCTCGGTGTACCCTTGATCATTTTAGGCGAGCAGGTCGTTGTCGATCTTAATGAATGTTCTTTTCCTAACGCGCACAGCTTGACTTTTCCGAATTTTTTGGGGATAGTGCGCTGTCCGAGATAATTCAAAGCCCGCTCTATTCATCAGAAGTAGTTTTGCAAAATTGGCGGCAGTTTTACAGGTGCCTAGATAAATTAAGGGCCAAACACACTGTTGATTCTTAAGGGCGAAACGGTGAGACGCGCCCTTTGAGGTGCGGGTATATTCAATCTAGCTTTTTCATTTACCAAAATGACAGCAATAACGCTGACATTTTGTTCAACTGTTATCTGACCCATGGATTTGCCAATTTGAAGACTAAATGAAGTTGTCACGAGTCCAACTTGGAATCGATTTCACCCCGTGAAAAAAGGGATAATTGATGTTAAAAAAATTGGGACAGCACGAGTTCGTTAAAAGATTTCAATCGGGGGACGAAGATGGCGTTTCTACCTGTACGTGGTTTCCCCTACCAACTTGGAGTTTATCTCCAGAGCCAACAGAAACACGTATCACTTGGTCAAGGAGGAAAAGTCACCCACATGAGTTTCCGGAGCGTACCCAGCTCCCGTTATGGCGGTGATGGATTAGACTAAGTTGGCCCCTTTTGCTACGATGAATTCTCACAGTT
>JAATOF010004305.1:0-13228 GCA_013170925.1 Podosphaera leucotricha | reverse complement strand
GTCCGTGAGGTTCGCTGAAGTGGTGGTTTTAGGCTAGCTGCATTGGCCCGGCTGAGCCGGATCAACGGCGGGTGCGGACGATGTGTCCGGCTGGTCGACGGCGGCGCGCAGGGCGTCGAAATCCTTGGAATTGCGATAGGTCGGGTCGGTGGTGTTCTTCGCGTACGACACCTCGGCGGTCAGGACGGCGTAGGTCAGCGTCTTTTCCGGAGTGTTCGCAGCGGTGCCGGCCTTGCCCATGGCGCGGAAGTTCTGGCAGCTGCTGGCGACCTGCATTCCTTCGATCCGGAAGTGTCCGAGGCGCTGGTCGCGTCCGATCTCGGCAGCCCGTGCTGTCGCGATCTTTTCGAAACGCTCCCGCGATGCGCCGCCCGGCCCCTTGACCTGGATGCGATAACGATCCGGCGCGATCACCGTTTCGGAATAGCCCGAGGTCATGATGGCATTGGAATGCTGGTACGGGACCGATGCGCCGCCAATCGAGCCGATGGCACCAATCCCGCTGCCGCCGCCGTCGCTGCTTGAGCAGGCGGTCAGCGCCAGAAGTGCGCCCGCAGCTGCCGTTCGCGCAAACATCGACCGAGGCATGGCCTCTCCCCGCTTGTCCATCCGGCTACGCTAGCAACAGCGCAGCGCCAAGGCCAGTTGCGGGACGGCCACATCCTCAGGTCAATGAACGTCGGTGCCGTTCTACTTCAGTTTATCCAGGATGCCGCCGCGGGGCGCTTCCTGTGCGGGGGCTGCCGGTGCCGTCGCGGGCTGGCCGGATTCCGCCGGAGCCGTCGTTGCCGGCGGCGTCTGGCCGTCGAACACGGAGCCAACTGGCCCCGACGGCTTGGACAGGAGCGTCAGCAGGATGCTGGTCAGGAAGAAGCAGGCGGCAAGAATCGCCGTCGTGCGGGTCAGAAGGTTCGCCGTGCCGCGACCCGTGAGGAAGCCGCCACCGCCGCCACCGATGCCGAGCGCGCCGCCCTCGGACCGCTGCCACAGGACGACCGCGACCAGTGCGGCTGCAACCATAATGTGAATGACGAGAAGGACCGTGGTCATAAGTGCGAATGCTCCAGGCTCTCGCGAGCGAGTATTGGGATTGGGGCGCCTTCTACACCAGGGACGCGCCGAGAGCTAGATGGGAGGATTGCGGATTTGTGTCATGCCTATTGTGTCGCGGTCAGTTTTTTGGCGGCCTTGGCGGCGTCCTTGCGGATCGGTGGGGGGATGCGGCTCGGCTGGCCGTTACCGTTGACGCTTGCCGCCACGGCGGGGGCTCCCTCCGGCTTCGGAAGCTCTTTCAGGGCGGGGCGCGCCGTGAGTTGTTCACCGCAGCGGAAGCTCAGTTGTTCTTCGACAGCGATCAGGCGCTCGATCTTGGCCATTTTGTCCGGCGTGAGATTCGCCTTCGCCCATTCCGGTCCCCGGTCCATGTCGGATTTGGCGCCTGCCGCGAGCAAAGTCTGGAGTTCGGTTTTGAGGGCGGAGCACGCTTCCGGTTCAAGGGGGGCTGCCTCAGCGCCCGGCGCGAACGATGCCGCGAGTGTAAAGGCCGTACACAGAAAACCTCGGACGATCCGCATTTGAAGGTTCCGCTGCTTCGCCATTCCGATCCGTCCGTCTTCATGGCCGCTGTGCCCGGCCGCCGCAACTCGGGAACGTACGTAGGAGGATTGAATGCACAGCCTCTTAGGCGTAAGCGCCAATGATTGCCAGAAAATCGGCGGCCTTGAGACTCGCGCCGCCAACGAGGGCGCCATTCACATGCGGCAGGGACAAGAGTTCGCGGGCGTTCTGCGGTTTGACCGAGCCGCCGTAGAGGATGCGGATGCGGGCTCCGGCCGGTCCGAAGCGCCGCTCGAGGTGCTGGCGGATGGCGGCGTGTACGGCCGCGACGTCCTCGGGACTCGGTGTTAGACCAGTGCCAATGGCCCAGATCGGCTCGTAGGCGACGACGGTGTTCGTGTCGGAGGCACTGTCGGGGAGGGAGGCTTCGAGCTGGCGTGCGACGACCTGAAGGGTCAGCTCCGCCAGACGTTCGCCCTTGGTTTCACCGATACAAACAATTGCGGCCAGGCCGGCGCGATGGGCTGCGGAGGCCTTGGCGCGGACGATGCGATCCAGCTCACCGTGGTCCGCGCGCCGCTCCGAATGCCCGACGATCACGGCCGTTGCGCCGGCGTCCTTCACCATTTCGGCCGAGATGTCGCCCGTATGGGCTCCGGAAGGGGATGGGTGGCAGTCCTGGGCGCCGATGGCGATAGGCGAGCCGCGCGTGGCCTGGGCCATCCGAGCCAGCAGCGTCGCGGGCGGGCAAATCATGATGTCCGGCGCCTTGGGTCCGAGCTTGCCGAGCCCCTCCTGAACCGCCGTGGCCTCGCTGACGGCCGGGGCGAGGCCGTTCATCTTCCAATTTCCAGCAACCAGGGGGTGAACTTGGTTCGTGGTCATCGTCCGGGCTTTTCCTCGTCGTTTTACGGCGTTTCTTCATTCCCAGCGTGCTTCTCGGCTTTCTGGCCGCCGGTTAACTTCCCTTCATCCGCCCAGCACGGTCTTGCATTCAGCGGCGGGCTGGGCTTCATATCACCTCGACGCTTCCCGTCATGGACGGGATCCCCTTTTTCTGCAAGCGGCGGTGGAGCCCGGGTTCGAGCGCTCTCCGTGCTGCATTTTTACAGGAAGACCTCTCGCGATGCTCGACGCCATGCGACGCGGCGCCCAAGGGTGGGTGGCCAAGCTCCTGTTTGCTCTCCTGATCGTGAGCTTCGGTGTCTTCTGGAACGTCTCCGATGTGTTCCGTGGATATGGACAGGGGGCCGTTGCCCAGGTTGGTGAGACCGAAATCACGGATGCGGAATTTCAGCGCTCGTTCCAGCGTGCCCGCGAGGAGATGAAACTCAACGACGGCTCGCCGATCACGACCGAGCAGGCGCTCGCGTTCAACGTGCACCGCGGTGTTCTCAGCCAACTCATGAATGAAGCAGCCATTCGCGAGCATGCGAAGTCGCTCGAACTGTCGCTTTCGGATGAGACGCTGGCCGATCTCATCAGCAAGGATCCGCGCTTCGTCGGTCCGAGCGGAAAGTTCTCGGCGTCCGAATTCGCGATGATGCTGCGCAACGCCAACATGACCGAGCAGGCATTCCTGGCGGAATGGCGCAACTACCAGCTTCAAGAGCAGATCCTCGATGCTTTCAGGTCGGCTGTCGTCGTCCCGAAGGAAATGGTCGACGAGCTCTATGCCTGGAACGAAGAGACCCGCACGCTCGATTTCGTCACCATCGATGCCAGCAAGATCACGGTGGCCGATCCGGACGAGGCAGCGCTCAAGGCGACGTACGAAGCGCAGAAATCCGATTTCATGACGCCCGAGTTCCGGAAGTTTTCGGCACTCGCGCTACTTGTCGATGATCTCAAGTCGCAGATCACGCTGACGGACGACGACCTCAAGGCGTACTACACCGATCACAAAGCGACCTACGACAAGGTTGAGCGCCGCCGCCTGCAGCAGATCCCGTTCAAGGACAAGGCCGCAGCGGAAGCCGCGCGCAAGGAACTGGTCGAGGGCAAGAAAAACTTCCTCGATGTCGCGAAGGCAGCCGGTGCAACGGAAGCCGACGTCAATCTCGGCATGCTTGCCAAGGTAGACATGCTGGATCCGGTTATCGCGGATGCCGCGTTCGCGCTCGAGCGCGACGCTATCTCGGAGCCGGTCGAGGGACGTTTTTCGACGGTGCTGATTCGCGCGATCGAAATCGATCCCGCCAAGGAGAGCACGTTCGACGAGGTCAAGGACAAGGTGCGCGATACGCTTTCCACCGAGAAGGCCGAAGCGAGCCTGCAGGAGCGGATCGATCTCATCGAAGAGGGCATCAATGCCGGCAAGACGCTGAAGGAGATCGGCGAAGAGCAGAAGATCAAATTCTTCGATGTCGCTGCAGCAGACGCCAGCAACAAGACGCCGGACGGCAAGACGGCGCTCGACGTTCCGAATGCCGAAATTGCGGTCAAGCAGGTGTTCGAGAGCGAGGTCGGCGTCCAGCCGGAAGCCGTGAGTCTGCCGGGCGCAGGCACGGTGTGGGTTACGCTCTCGGAGGTGACGCCTTCGAAGCAGAAGCCGTTCGAAGAGGTGAAGGACGCGGTCAAGACGGCCTACATCGACAAGGAGAAGGCCAAGCTGCTCGACGAGCAGGCCAAGAAGCTGGTCGAGAAGCTCAGGAACGGCGAGACGTTCGCGAAGGTCGTGGAGGAGAGCGGCGGCAAAGCCGACATCGTGGAGCAGATCAAGCGCAATGCCTCGCCGCCGGGACTGACCGTGGAAGCCGTGCGGCAGGCGTACGGGCTTGCGAAGGGCGGCGCCGGGTTTGCCGACACCAGCGATCGCGGCAGCCGCGTCGTGTTCCAGGTGAAGGACATCGTCGCCGCGGCTCCGCCGTCCAAGGCGCAGTCGGACAAGCTCGCGCAGGAGCTCTCCGAAGAGCTGGCTCAGGACCAGGAGGCGGCTTACCTCACCGGTCTCAGGACGCTCCTCAACGCGAAGATCAATGAGGCGGAACTCGCTCGCGTGACCGGTGCGGCCACGGGGAATGAATAGCAGGAGACTGTTCTCGTGAGCACGCTCTCCCAGAAGGCCAATGGCATCGTGGCGCTGCCGGCGTTCGACGCCTTTGCCAAGCGTTATCGCGCAGGCGAGTCACAAGTCGTTTGGACGCGCCTTGTCGCCGATCTCGAGACGCCGGTTTCGGTCACCCTCAAGCTGGCGCTGGGGAAGCCTTATTCGTTCCTGCTCGAGTCCGTCGAAGGCGGTGCCTCGCGCGGGCGCTATTCGGTCATCGGCTTTGCGCCCGATGCCGTGTGGCGTGCGGACGGGCAGGTGGCGGAAATCAATCGTTCACCGGCCAAGAAGCCCGACGCGTTCAAGCCGGATAACCAGCCGACGCTGACGTCATTGCGGGCTTTTCTGAAAGAGTCCCGCCTTGCGTTGCCCGCGGAGCTGCCACCGATGGCGGCGGGCGTATTCGGTTACATGGGTTACGACACTGTCCGTCTCATCGAGACCTTGCCGGACGTGAAGGAGAACGAACTCGGCGTTCCGGAAGCCGTTCTCATGCGGCCGACCGTGATCGTCATTTTCGATTCCGTGAAGGACGAGATTTCCATCGTCACGCCGGTTCGTCCAGAGAAGGGCGGCAGCAAGGACGATGCCGAGAAGGCGTACAAGGCGGCGCTGAAGCGGCTCAAGAACACCGTCGAGGCGCTCGACGCGCCGGTGCCGCATGTCGCTGCGCTGTCGTCAAAAAAGCTCGCGCAGCCGGAGCCGCGTTCGAATACGACGGCTGCCGAGTTCAAGCGCATGGTCGAAAAGGCGAAGGAATACATCCGCGCCGGCGACATCTTCCAGGTGGTAATTTCGCAGCGCTTCTCGGCGCCGTTCGCACTGCCTTCGTTTGCGCTCTATCGCGCCCTTCGCCGCACCAATCCGTCGCCGTTTCTGTTCCACCTCGATCTCGGCGGGTTCTCGCTCGTCGGTTCATCTCCGGAGATCCTGGTGCGGCTCCGCGACGGCGAGGTAACGATCCGTCCGATCGCGGGAACCGCGCCGCGTGGCGCGACCGAAGCCGAGGACAAGGCGCTGGCGGACGCTCTGATCCGCGATCCGAAAGAGCGCAGCGAGCATCTGATGCTGCTCGATCTCGGCCGCAATGACGTGGGACGCGTCGCCGAAGTGGGCTCGGTCAACGTGACGGCGAAGTTCGTCATCGAGCGCTACAGCCACGTGATGCACATCGTGTCGAACGTGGTCGGCAAGCTTGCCAAGAAGCATGACGCGATCGATGCGCTGATGGCGGGCTTTCCGGCCGGAACGGTGTCGGGTGCACCCAAGGTGCGCTCGATGGAGATCATCGACGAGCTCGAGAAGGCGAAGCGCGGGCCGTACGCTGGCTGCGTCGGCTACTTCACTGCCGACGGCGAGATGGACACCTGCATCGTGCTCAGAACGGCACTGGTCAAAGACGGCATGCTGCACGTCCAATCGGGCGCCGGCATCGTCTACGACAGCGTGCCGGAAAAAGAGCAGCAGGAGTGCATCAACAAGGCCAAGGCGGTCGTGCGCGCGGCCGAAGAGGCGGTGCGCTTTGCGTCATCCCAGGGCGGAAAGAAGGCGCGCTAATTAGCGGAAGCTAGTTGTTGCCGACCGGTTCATCATCGACGAGCAGATATCTTTGTAAGCCCGATCCGAAGCCGAACGTCGCGTCGGTGTCGGAAGATGACTGCCGGGCGATGACGCTGTCCCGGCTCACGAGACGCGGTCCTTGCACGAGCTTTATCCCGCGGTTCACCGGACGCGGAGGCAATCGCAACATGACGAACTCGCGCGCCAGCGACGGCGAGACCGCGAGCTGCGGGCGTGGTACCAGCGCGTCTCCTAAAGAAGCTGTTTCGAGTTCCCCATCCTCGCTGCCTGTCGGCAGACTGTCGTCTTCGCGGACATCGAAGCGTTCTTCGGCAGCTTCGTGTGCGATGTCGACAGTATCGAACTTGCCGAGATAACCCGGAACTTTCGGATACACGCGCTTGCGCACGTAGCTTGCCTCCGTCTTGGTCGGAGACTGGAGCACGATGATGACGAGCGGGGCTACGCCTTGCTTGCTAAAGCCGAGCTTGTCAGCGGCGGCGCGCGAGACGTCGAGTTTGCGCTTTCCGCTATAGGGTCCGGCATTCGTGATCCGCAGCACCGAGGCGTCGCCGGTCTTCGGATTGTAGGCGAGGATGACGGTGCCGTCCGGCAGGAGCGGGCTCGCGGCGTTATCGGGAAGGTCAGGGCGGAAGACAGCGCCGGAGCTTGTCAGCCCGCACGGGTTCAAGCGGTCGAATTTGCAACTGTCGTAGTAGGACGCGATCACTTCGCCGCGCCAACCCACGAGTGTGTCTGTCTGATCGAGCGTTCCGACGCGGTGGCAGTAGCCGTGGAAGCAATAGCGTGAGCCGGGAGATTTAGCCTCTGCCGTTGGAGCGGTTGCGGCGGTAGCGATGACTGCCGCGCCAATGCTGAGCAGTGTCGGCAGCGTAAACCGCCGAGCTTTGGCAAAGGACGAGGCTGCGGCACGCAGTAGACGCTTTGGGCGTGTCATGGGACGTGGCCGATTCGCTAAGTTCAATCCGACTTGCGAGATAACCGTGGCAAATGTTTGAGCAAGCCTCGCTCAATCACGGTAAACGGACGCTTAACGACGAGGGATGGCCGCGATGCGCACGTCTCAGACGCGGAAGACAGTGCGCACAACTTTACTTGGCGAGCAGCGGCTGAAGAGCCTTGGTGATGTAGCCGTTGCCCGCAAGGATATCGCCAGTTTCGAGAGCTTTGTCCTTGGCGGTGACGTCAAGCGCGAGGCCGCCCGCTTCGCGCACGAGCACGATGCCTGCTGCCAGATCCCAGGGCTTGAGGTTGCGTTCCCAATAGCCGTCGTAGCGACCGGCTGCGATGTAGGCGAGATCGAGCGCTGCCGAGCCTGAGCGGCGGAGGCCCGCGACTTCCATCATCACCGTGCCCATCTCCTTCAGGAAGCTGGGATGGCCGGGACGGCCGCGGTGCGGAATGCCAGTGACGACAACGGCGTCGGCCAGTGTCTTGCGCGCGGCTACGCGCAGGCGGCGCCTGTCGTTCAGAAATGCGCCCTTGCCCTTTTCGGCCGTGAACATCTCGTCGGTCGCCGGATTGTAAATTACGCCCGCCACGAGAACGCCTTCGCGCTCAAGGCCGATCGAGATCGCGAAGTGCGGAATGCCGTGCAGGAAGTTCGTCGTGCCGTCGAGTGGATCGACGATCCAGCGATGGGTTTTGTCGACGCCTTCGACTGCGCCGCGCTCTTCCATCAGGAAGCCGTAACCCGGGCGGGCTTTGGACAGCTCCTTGAAGATGATGTCCTCGGCCTTGTGGTCGGCGGCTGAAACGAAGTTGGCCGGACCCTTGACCGAGACCTGAAGTTGCTCGACTTCACCGAAGTCACGCGCCAGCGATCTGCCCGCTTTGCGAGCCGCGGCGATCATCACAGTCATAAGAGCTGAAGCAGCCATGGCGAGGCATCGTTCCGAAACGGCGCGCTCGCGCGCGGCCTGAATTGCTGGATTGAGTGGGCAGGCTCTGAAGGTTTCGGGCCGAGACGTCAACTCTTTTCCAGCCCGTCGGGCTGCAAGTCGTTAATGGATCTAGCGCCGGGACGCCTCGATGCCGCCGCCGCGCGCGGCTTTGGCAGCCGGCCAACGCTGAAGGTGTTGAGGTTTGCAGCCGGATTGAGGCGTTTCCCGTGACCTTTGGATGCCGCCCTCAAGGCATGGCGAGAACCTGCTTCTTTTCGCGCCATTCGGTCGCGGCGGCCTCGGCCTTGGCGCGATCGGCATCGGGGAGGGAGGCGACGTAGAGATCGAGCTTGTCGTCGACGACGCCGCCGGCTTTGGCAATCAGGCGCCATTTGGCAGCCTCGATGGGATTGGCTTCGACACCCACGCCTTCGGCATAGAGATGGCCCAGGCGGTTCTGCGCGCCTGCCACGCCCTTGTCGGACGCGGACTGGATGTAAGAGACGGCTTTGCCTGCATCGGCTTTTAACCCACGGCCCTGAAGCAGCAGGACGCCGTAGTCGTACTCGGCAGCGGCAAGGCCCTGCTCGGCTGCCTTGGCGCTCCAGCGTGCAGCCTCGAGCGCATCGTTCGGTACGCCGTCGCCCTTCAGGTAGAGCGCGGCGAGATCGTATTGAGCTGATGCGACACCTTTCTCTGCCGCGTAGCGGATGTGCTGGGCGGCACGATAGGGGTTCTCGGGCTTGCCTGTGCCGCGGAGGAACATGAGGCCGAGATTGTAATTGGCGACGGGATCGCCGGTTGCTGCCGCCTTCTCGAACATTTCAGCGGCGAGGTTTATGTCCTTGGCGACGCCGCGTCCGTCCGCCAGCATGATACCGAGTGCGAGCTTGCCCTGCGTGTCGCCGAGTTCTGCGGCGCGCGCGTACCAGCGTGCAGCCGTGGACTCGTCCTTCGGCACGCCGAGGCCTTCAGCATAGATGCGTCCGATCAGTGTATGGGCCTGGGGGTCGTCGCGCGATGCGGCCTGCTCGGCGAGTTTCAGCGCGGTCAGGTACTTTCCCTGATCGAACGCGAGGTAGGCCGCATCGTCAGCGGGAAGTGTGTCCGGCTCAGCCTTGAGCGTCGGCGACGGCGCGCTCGTCATGCCCGGAAGATAGGGCGTGAGCATGCCGGTTCCGGCGAGGCCTCCGATGATGCCGAGGGAAAGCCCCGCGCAACCGAGAATGACGAGGTTAGTCGTTTTCACGCAGATTGCTCCTCACGCGGCTTGGACAGGCGTGTTCAGGGCCGCAACGAGTTCGGACGCCCAACCGGATATGCCATCGTCTGCGACGTCGGCCGGCAGGTGAACCGCGACGAAATCTGCGCCGCTGCGGACATAGTCTCTGATGTCGTCCGCGGTTTCGGCGAACGCCACCACCGGGATGACGAACACGTCCGCCCACCAAGAAACGAGTTCGCGCTGCAATTCGGCTTCTGTGTCCGAAGCGTCCGCGAATGCCAGGTAGTCCGCGCCGGCTTCACCGAGCGTCATGGCATCGTGGCGCGATTGGCCGGCATCGACGCCTACAATGGCATCGGGGCCGAGCTTGCCGCGGGCATCCTCGTAGGCGTCTTCGATCTCCGGTCGCCAGCTCAGATGAACGCCGTCGGCGCCGAAGGCCTTGGCGGCTGTCACGTCATTCGTCAGGAGGGCCGCGACGGCGATCTTCTGCGCCAGCTCAATCAGAGGGCGGGTGATGGCAGGGTCGAACGACCCCGCCTCAGGCGGCGTGAGGATGAGGGTCGAGGCTTGCGTTGCCTTCAGCGCTGCCTCAACACGCGCGGGAGCGCTTTTGGCATCTGCAACAGCGACGAGGCACAGGCCGGGAACTTGGGCTCTTTGGCTCATGGTCCTTCTGGGGGCATTCCCCTCGGTGAAAAAATCCAGTCTGCAGGCCGATCCTCCCGCATCTCGCGAGCGTATCTGGCTCAAATCCGGCGGAAAAGCGACCGTTGTGCTCTTGTGGCGGAAATACCCTGGGAGAACAATCCGTTGGAGGTTTACGGCGCGGGCAATCCGTCTATCGTTGTTGGCGAATCCGGGCTCATCGCGTCTCTTGTGCTGCCCATTGCATGAGCATGAAATTGCCATGCTGTCCCTGCAGTTGTCACAAATTCTTCTATCCCAGAGGGTGCCGCGTCCCGCATCGACGGAGCCAGATTGATGCCCACACCTGCTTTCATGCGCGTTGCTGCCGCCACGGTTGCGGTTGTCGCGTTGTCCGCTTCAGCTTCGCGCGCTGGGGCACAATCCACTCCGGCCACAGCTGCGACGCCCACCGCACAAACGACGGCGACGGGGGCGTTGCCGACAGCTCCTCCTGCGGCGACGACGGCGCCTGCGGCTTCTTCTGCCGCTGCCGCCCCGCAGACTGAAGCGCAAAAGGCTGCTGCCGAAACAAAACCGGCAGAGGCCGTTGCGAATGCAGCGACGCCTTCGCCGCCCGCTGCAACAGCAACACCGGCAGCTCCCTCAACCGATGGTGCGTCTCCGTCCGCGCAGACGGCAGCGCCCGCCGCGACGGCGCCGCCTGAGGCCACCACAACGCCACCCGCCGCATCAACAACGGCACCGCCTGCCGCAACGACAACACCGCCTGCCGCCGCCACGGCCCCGGCCACTCCGGAGGCTCCGCCCGCGGCTGCTGCTGCGCCGCCGCCGACACCGCCCGCCGATCCTGTCGTCGCTGCCGTTCGCACCTGGCTCGGCACGTCGTCGAATATGTCGAAGGCGAATAAGGATGACGTGGCGGCTGCCGTCGCGTTCTACGGCGCCCGGACGGAGGGACCGCTGTGGGTGGAAGCCTCAGGCTTCTCATCGAAAGCCAAAAGCGCGATGGACGAGGTGCGCAAAGCCGACGACTGGGGTCTTTCGGCCGCTGCGTTCGACCTTCCGTCACTCAGCGCGGGTGCAACGCCCGAGGCGCAGGCTGAAGCTGAGGGCAAGCTGACGCTCGAATTTCTGAAATACGTGCGTCATGCGCGCGGCGGACGTCTCAACCTGCAATCGCTCTCGCGCATTCTGGATCAGGCGCCGCCGATCAAAGACCCGAATACGGCCCTGACGGAGCTGGCGGCTGCTCCTGCAACCGATGCCTATCTGCGCGACCAGCATCCGAAGCACGCTCAGTTCAAGGCGCTGCGGGAGGCACTCATCAAGGCGCGCGGGCCGACCGAGGTCGTGGAGCGCGATCCCGCGCTGACAGTCGTTCTGCCGGCGACGCGCGAGATGCTGAAGGTCGGCGTGGAACACCCCAACATCGCGCTGCTGCGCAAGCGGCTCAAAGTTCCGGCCGAGAGCGGGGCCAAGGAGACGGTGTTCGACGATAAGCTCACGATCGCCCTCAAGGCGTTCCAGGCCGAAAAGGGCTTCAATGAGAGCGGCGAGCTGACGGGACAGACGCGCAAGGCGCTCAACGCGGAAGTCGAGACGCATCGCGCGCCCAATCCGGAACGCGAAACGCAGCTTCTGGTGCTCAACATGGAGCGCTGGCGCTGGTTGCCGGAGAATCTCGGCAGCGTCTATGTGTGGAACAACATCCCCGAGTACGTCACCCGTACGATCAAGGGTAACGATGTGATCTTCAAGGAGAGGATCATCGTCGGCCTGCCGCAGTGGGCGACGCCGGTCTTCTCGGAATCGATGAAGACTATCGTGTTCAACCCATCATGGGGCATGCCCGACGGCATCAAGGTGCGCGAGCTGCAGCCGCGATTGCGCTCTGCCGGAGGCGGCGATTTCTTCTCGGCTCTGTTCGGTGGCGGCGGTGGTGGCGGCAGCATCATCCGTGCGTATGGGCTCGACGTTTATCGCGGCAGTCAGAAGATCGATCCGGATAGTGTGAACTGGAGCACGGCGGACGTGCGCAGCTACAGCTTCATCCAGCCACCCGGCGGCAAAAATCCGCTCGGCACGGTGAAGTTCATGTTCCCGAACAAGCATGACGTCTACATGCACGACACCATTGAACGGAGCCTGTTCAGCCAGCCCAACCGTGCTCTCTCGCACGGCTGTATTCGCGTGCAGAACCCGCGCCGGTTCGCCGAGGTCATGCTGATGGAAGGCAACGGTGTCAGTCAGGATGAGGCTGATGCGATCGCGGGGCGGGGTGGAGAGATCAAGCTCAAGAACCCCATCCCGGTGCACATGACGTACATGACCGCGGTGGTCGACGAGAACGGCAACATCTCGACCTTCCGCGATCTCTATGGACACGACAGCCGGCTGTCTTCGGCGCTCACCGGACGGGCGATGACGTTCGACGCCGGCCCGGAGGTCGTTGCGATAGATGAAATTCCGCGCAGCGAGCCCGTGCAGAAAAATAAAAAGAAGAAGTATTCACAGCCGCCACAGTCTCTCGACGAGCTCGTGTCGGGCTTCTGGCTGAACTAGCTCTTGTCTCTTAGAGACGTTTTTGGAATGGCCGGGCGCAAGCTCGGCCATTCGCGTATTTGACGCATCATCAGGTTGATCGTGACAGTCGCGCTTGTGCTCGGCGACACGCAAAAACAGTCAAGGCGCAACGAGGGGGGCTCGTTACGCCTTGCTGCCAAGCCCTCGTCCCAAAGGCCGAAGACTATAAGTGAGGGGCCCCCGTACCCAATTGATTGGCAACTCGCAACACGCCAAGGCGCATTGAGTGTTGGGCCTGCTAGCACAACGCTCATACGGCAATGTTGTTCCGCGGATCCCGCAAAAAATTTCGAAAAAGATGCGGAATCAAAGCTCATTTTGAGAAAAAGGTGCCTCGATCAGGCTGCTTTCTCGAGGCCTGCTTCCCATTTGCCGAGAGCAGCCAAGCTGTTCATGCGAGCGCGATGCGTGAAGGCGCGCTGACCTGCTGCAACGTTCTCCGATTTGCCGCCCCAGGCTTTCAGTGCGGCCGCCTGAAGAGCACGACCGTAAGAGAACGTCAGAGCCCAAGGAAGATTGCCGGCTGCATTCATGAGCGAGAGATGCTGGGTCGCAGCTTCGTCCGACTGACCGCCGGAGAGGAACGCGATGCCGGGCACGGCCGCAGGCACCGTCGACTTGAGGCAGTGCAGGGTCTTCTCTGCAACTTCTTCCGGTGACGCCTGCTTGGCGCTCTTCTGCCCGGCGATGACCATGTTC
>JAATOF010004300.1:0-23769 GCA_013170925.1 Podosphaera leucotricha | reverse complement strand
GGCCGGTGTATTCTCACGACCCTTCGAATACCAAGTGTTGTGGCGAACTTCGCCTTGCGACCATGACACCATCTCGAACGCGCTGCCGGCGCGATGCCCGCCTTTGTTAACGAGCTCCTCTTGCGGCACGACGTGGCAACCGTAGCAGTTCTTGACCAGAAGGTAGAACGAGCGCGGCCTGATCATCCCCTTGGAGTCTGCAAGCTTCCACCGGGCCTTTTCCTCGGCTTGGCTCTCGAACAGGATAGTCTTCCCGCTGAACCCGCTGTGCACCTTGATCCAATCTTGTCCGGCGCTGTGGCACGACTCGCAGGATATTCCGGTGATCGGCTGCGCTTTGTTGTCCTTCTCCTGCAAGGTGAAGTGGCACCCTATGCACAGGGTCTCCTGCCTGATGCGGCGCACTCCAAGTTTTGCGGCAATCTCATCCGCTTTGGCGCTGCGCGGCATCTCGCGGTACGTTTTGAAGTGATGCGTGCCCTTCCAAGCCTCGGCTTCTTCCTTGTGGCACTCGGCGCAGGCATTAGGGCCAACGATCTTTTCCGCATCCGATGCAAAGGCGCTGCTTGCGGCTAAACAGACGCTGAGCAGTGAGATCCGAAGAGGCAGATGTCGCACGCGTTCGATCAAGGAGCGGACGTGCATTGCAAGCTCTACGAGCATTCTACAAGCCCGGTTCGGTCATTTCTCTCGCGCGGGAACGATCATATGGAATGCGATTTTCGGATTTGGTTGGGGATGCTGCGAACCACCCCTTCGCGCGAGCACGGACGCGCCCACCGAATGTGTCATCCGTCGTCTTGAGAAAAGGATCGGCGTAGCAGGTCGCACCGATGAGCGCCGCGGCCGATTTGATCGCCTCGACCATGCCAGGCGCGCCGCAGGCGTAGAGTACGTCTGTCGGCAAAAGACGCGGCAGATAGTCAGTCGGCCGACCCGAGTAGAGCCCACTAATCGCGATTTGCGGATCGCTACAGACCGGCACGACGCGCACATTGGGGAACCGCGCCAGACTCGCGAGAGCCGGGCCCATGTAAAGGGCGTCCACGCTGCGGCCGCCTGCAATGACCATGATCCTACGATCTGGGTTTTCTCGAAGCGCGGCCGCCGCGATCGACCAGATCGGCGCGAAGCCGGTATTGGTGCCGACAAGAACGAGCCGTCCGCCGTGATGGGGCCGGAAGTGCGCCGAACCAAACGGCCCGCTGAGGGTCACGCGATGACCGGCCTTGATCCGCTTGCCGAGTGACGGCGTGACGTATCCACCCTTCATGCGCCTGACGTGAAACCAGATGGAACCGCTACTCGGATCGCTGCGCAGCGGATGGGTGACACTAAACGGACGGCTCGGGTATCCCTTGAAACGAACCTGCGCATATTGGCCGGCATGATGAGGCAACGCGCGCTCGGTCCTGATACCGATCTCGATGACCTCGCGCGTGAGAGGACACAACGATGTCAGCACTCCTTCGACCGTGCGCACATCGGAATGCAGGCGCTTCTCGAGCACCGCTCCGGCGACGATCCTGCATTGGCACGCGTGGACGATGCCCGGCTCGGCTCCTTTGCCGCCGCGCACTTCTCCCGAAACCAGCCGGACACAGCAGGTACCGCAATGTCCGGCTCGGCAGTCATGAGGAAGAGTGACGCCGGCGCCGAGCGCCGCATCCAGAAGAAGCTCGCCTTCACGCGCGAGAAAGCTCACTCCGTCGATGGTGACCTCGTGCTGGCTCGGCATCTTGGCTCCTGTGACGCATGACTGTTTCAATTGATTACAGACCGGCCCCGCCCGGTCGCTTGTACGCTCTTATGAGATCTATGATCGCGGTTCGAATTAGATGCTGTTCCGTTTTCTACGCGCTTAGGAAAAACACGCATCATGGTCTGACGATGGCATTTCAATGTTTCGAGAGGAGCGAACGCAAAAAGACATGGACCTTGCTGAGCGCGCATTTTGTCGAGACCCAGAAAAGTTCTGACCGCGCCTTTATTCCATCGGCAGATAAACTTTTTTACGCGCTGACCAGGCCGATTTTGAGCAGTCCAAAGGTCGATTGCGTGGTGAAAATCTAGCGCTCGGCGTCAATCAATGGATGGCAATATAATCCCACACTTTCCGCGCGTTGCTAATCGTTGAAGCAATACGATCGGATAATCGGAACACTTTCAGCATTCATGACTGATGGTTTTGCTGCACTTCTCGGCCTTATCGACGCCAACTTTCCCGCTTTTGTTTTGCTGGTGCGCAGCGGTGATCGGGAACCGCTTTCATTCAAAGAAGCCGTGGGGATGTCGCCCCGAGTTTGGGGCGACAGCGTTTGGCCAAAGGGCCTAGCGGCGGAGGGGTTATGCGTACCGCGTTGAAACGGCTATCAAGTCTCTCACTCTGTGGGTGCGCTTTCATAGGCGTTGCGTGCTTGAACGTCCTGCCTTTCGGTTGCACAGCGTGGGCTGGCTCCGAAGAGCGCGCGTGGAGCACAACCGTGCAACCCTCCAAAGTGGGTGCATATGGCGCCGGGAAGGAAGGCGCTGTTCCGAAAGCCGATTCAGGGAATGCAGCTGCGAAAAGCAAAAACGATCCGCATGCGGCAATCGACGACGAAACGCTGTCGCAATATCCCACGGCTGCTCAATGCGGCGGGTGTCACAAGCAGATCTATGACGAATGGTCTTCGTCGCAGCACGCTTACGCGTCGATCTCGCCGATGTTTCACAAGTTCGAGCAGCGATTTCAGGAGCTAACGCAAGGAACCGTCGGCACGTTCTGTGTGCGCTGCCATCAGCAGGTTGGAACGCAGCTCGGGGAATCGCGCGAGACGCCTCTCTGGGCACGCGCTCCGGTTTCACGCGAGGGCGTCACCTGCATCACGTGTCACCGCGTCAAGGAGCAGTACGGCAAGGTCAACGGCGAGCGCCGTGTCGAACCGGGCAAGATCTACGAACCGGTCTACGGCAGCGGCGAGAAGAGCGTGATCAAAGACGTCATTGCCAACAAGGACACTTTCTCGGTCAAGACCAGCAAGGAAGGCAGCGGTAACGACATTCACGAAGGCATGGTCACAAACGACCAGATCACCAAGTCGGAGTTCTGCGTCAGCTGTCACCAAGTGGCCGTCAATCTTGGGATCAAGCTCGAGATCGTCTGGGATCAGTATCGCGACAGCCCAGCACGCAAGGCCGGCGTGACCTGCCAGGATTGTCATATGGGCAAAGTGCCTGGAAAGCCGGAGGGCTATGCGACTGCGCCATCGGCGATCGTGTCGGGCAAGGAGGTCAATCCCGGGCGCAAACATGCCAATCACCGCTTCATCGGTCCTGGCTACTCCATCGCGCACCCAGGCATCTTTCCGCACAACGTGAAAACCCAGGCCTTCAACATCAAGGACTGGCTGGCGTTTGACTGGCGCGCGGGGTGGGGCAAGGCCGAATTCGAGGACGACGTAGCGGACGGCAAGATCAAAGTCGACTTCCCGAAGGCTTGGTCCAAATCGGAGGACCGCGAGGAAGCCCGGCAGATCATAGAAGAGAACATCGCGAAGCTGGACGAGCGCGACAAGCTCAGAAAGCAAGTGATGGAGAACTCAAGCCAGATTGACGGTCCCTTCGTCGAAGGAAGCCCGAGAGTCGGTAGAGATCTGACGTTCTCCTACAAAATCAAGAACGCAAATACCGGACACAACCTGCCGTCAGGCTCGCTGGGTGCGCAGCCACAGCTCTGGGTCAACGTGGCTCTCGTCGACCCCGACGGCATCAACGTTTGGGAGTCCGGCTATGTCGACAGCAACGGCGACATTGCTGACTTGCACAGCCTCGACGTCGCAGCTGGCCGTATCAAGACAGACCAGCAGCTCGTGCATTTTCAAACCAAGTTCCTGACGACAAACGTCAAGGGCACGGAACGGGAGATGTACCTCCCAGTGAACTTTGACGTCGACCCGCTGCCGCACCTGCGCCCCCCCGGCGTACCGACGACCGTTCTCAATCACCCTCCGCTCGTGCGCATGGAGAACCGTTCTCTCGCACCGTTGGGCGAGAAGTTGGCCACCTACAAGGTTCCCGGGTTGCTGATCGTGAAGCCAGGCAAGTACCGCCTCGCGTTTCGAATGCGCAGCCGTGCCGAGCCGATCTACTTCATGCGCTTCGTTCGTTCGACGAAGGAGATGGAGCAGAGCATGAATGAGCGGATCATGAATTTCCACGCCTTCGCGAAGGAGATCGATGTGAAGGGCTAGCACCTCGCGAGAAGCCGTCTTCGCGTTGGTACAAGCCTTGGTGTGGAGTTCCCTATGATTTGTAATGCGTATCGTTCGACGACAAAAAACATCACGGCAATTGCGTCGGTCGCGAGCGGCTGGTTGGTGGCGTTCGCCATGACAGGCCCGGCGGCGAGCGAAGATATTTCGGCGGGCAGCGCCGCTTGGTTGACGGAGATTTCGCCTGCCGCACCTCTGCTCGAACAGACGTCGGGTAAAGCCGATGTGCAGTTCGCGCGGCCGCAGTACCTCGGCGCCACGTCGGAAGACGACAAGGCGGATGAGGCCAAGGCGACTGCGGATGACAAAGCTGCTGCTGACAACAAGCACGCTCACAAGGACGACACAAAAGACCTTTTCCAGCCAGACCCACAGTATGGAAAGGACTACGACGCGCAGGATCAGGCAGACATCTATGGGGCAAAGACAGCGGTGGAACCCCCGCGGCCGCTGCTCGAGATCGGGCGTCAGCAGTACACCTCCGGCATCTACGACCAGAGCAGCACCTTTTTGGGCGAAAAGAACCCGTTGCTTCCTGGCCTCTCCGTGTACGGCGACTGGCGAACCGCCGTGGCCTACAACAACAATAACGGCAAGGACATCGCGCAGATCGCGACGCGCCTGAATCTCGACGTGGACCTCAAGTTCACCGGGACGGAACGCCTGCATGCCTTCTTCACACCGCTTCAGGACGGGGCGACGAAGTTCACGCGTTTCGAGTTCGGAGGCGGAGACGGCAATGACAAGTTCAACGACGAACTGAACTTCGATCCGCAGACACTGTTCTTCGAAGGTGATCTCGGCTCCATCTATTCCGGTTTCTCGGGACAAGAATCCAGCTTCGACCTGCCATTCACAGTCGGTCTCTTTCCGCTGTTCCTACAGAACGGCATCTGGGCCAACGACGCCATTCTTGGCGGGGCCTTCACGCTGCCGGCGAAGAACTCCGCAGCGTTGGGGCTCGCCAACTTCGACATCACGTTCTTTGCCGCGTTCGACAATGTCGATAACGCCGGCCTCATCGGTCCTGGCGAGAACGACAACACCAATCTGTTTGGCGCAACAGCCTTCGTCGACGCTTTCAACGGCTACATCGAGGCAGGCTACGCCGTTATCGACGGCCGCGACGATGAGGAGGGGCTTCTTACTCACTTCCTGACCGGCGCTTACACTCGCCGATACTACAACACTGTCTCGAACTCGACCCGTGTGTTCGCAAACTTCGGAGACAATCCCAACGGCGACAGCGATGGTGTTGCCATCATTTCGGAGAACAGCCTGATCACGGGATTGCCGAGCACATTGTTACCCTATGCCAACTTCTTCGTGGGCGCCGGCAATCCGCAACCGCTCGTCGATGGCAACGGCGCGGGAATTCTGAAGAACGTCGGCATCAACTTCGAGACCGACGCCCTCACCGGTTACCCAAAGCTCGACGACACTGCATCTGACGCGTGGGGTGGGGCCATCGGTCTGCAGTACCTCTTCGATCTGGACCAGCAGCTCGTTTTCGAAGTGGCCATGGTGCAGCCGTTCGATGATGACGGCATCGGGGCACAGGATTCCCAATACGCCTTCGGCGTTCGCTATCAGGTTCCACTCGACCGGGCTTGGCTCTTCAGAGCCGACGCGACCTATCAAATTCTCGAGGGTGAGGAAGAAGACAACTTTGGCTTGCGCGCCGAATTGCGCAGGAAGTTCTGAGGTGAGACATGCGACGCGATCTTGTGCGCCGAGGAAGTTCAACGGCATCCATCCTGGCCGCCTGTGTTACGGCTTTTACAATCGTCGCGCTGCCGATCTTCGACACGGCAATGGCAGGGAAGCGCTCGAATAAGGCGCGCTATCAAGAGCGGAGCTACATTCTGGAAGGCCCACATCGCGGCTATCGGCGCTCGGGTAGTCAACGCATTTATCTGCCCGTCGGCCCCGCCTACGTCTACTACGACTATCCCTACTACTACAGCCGTGGCCACTACCCGACCCACATCGGTGGCTACGTGTACTACATCCCCGAACGCTCCGCTCGATGCACCAATCGGAAGTGCGCCGCCAGCCGTCGTGCATCACGTTCCGCTCGTTAGATGGAGGACTGAAGATGTCGTGGACGCTTCTGGGCTCAGCTATGATCGCTTCAGCCGTCTCTATATCGGCACTTCTCATTGCTGGGCTGCTCACCCGTAGCCCGCAGGGCACGCGCTTCAACCTCGACGCTTGGCTTCGCCGCTCAAACGCAAGTGCTGACAAAAGCCGCCGAGGCGACGTACTGGTCGCGACGAGTGCAGCCTTTTTCGTCGTCGCGGTCGCTGGAGCTGCCGTCTCGTACATCGCCACGCAAAAGCCGACCGAGACAGTCGAAACGGATGAGCAAATCCTTGCGCAGCTCAGCGACTACGCACAATCGATCCAACCTGCAAAGTCCGCGTCAACGGCGGCCGCGAGCCAGATGATGCCCGAAGTCGATATCATGATCGAGCGGCTAGCGGCGCGGCTCGCGAGCGCGCCTGACGATGTTCAAGGCTGGCGGATGCTTGGCTGGTCCTACCTGAACACAGGGCATTTTCAAGAGGCTGTCGCCGCGTACGCCAAAGCTGTCGAACTCGATCCGAGGTCAACGGAAATCAAACGCGCTTACGAAGCTGCCAAGGCAAAAGCAGCCGATAGCGGTCGCCTGGAGCAGGTCGCAGCCGCCGAAGACGGATCGCTTCCGCTTGGCGGCAGCGAGTCATCCTCTAAGGCGACGGATGGATCCGAAAAGTCAGCCCTCCATGAGAATGACGCATCCATTCGAGCAATGGTGGACGGCCTGGCAGATCGCCTCGAAACGTCACCTCGAGATGTCGATGGGTGGATTTCTCTCGTGCGCTCTCGCGTCGTTCTTGGAGAAACGGAGGCTGCCGCGGCGGCCTCCACAAAAGCACTCGACGTCTTCAAAGACGACGCGCAGGCGTCCGCAGCCATCACGGCAGCGGCGACCGAGCTCGGCTTGCCCGCCAGCAATTGAAATCCCGGAAGCGCAACAAGGAGGAAGGCATGGATGTAGCAAGCGTGCTCCGGCAACGCCTCGAGATGCTTCATAGTGAGGGTCGCTATCGCGTCTTCGCAGATCTAAGGCGCCACCGTGGCGCATTCCCCGAGGCCGACCACGTTTGTGCGACCGGCGTGAAGCCGATCGTCGTGTGGTGCTCGAACGACTATCTCGGCATGGGCCAGCATCCGAAGGTGATTGCAGCGATGCACGAGGCGATTGACCGGGTCGGAGCCGGTTCGGGGGGAACCCGCAATATCTCGGGCACAACGCACTATCACGTCGAGCTCGAGGCGGAGATCGCGGATCTGCACGGAAAGGAACAGGCGCTGCTCTTCACGTCGGCCTATGTCGCGAACGACGCGACGCTGCCGACGCTCGTCAAGCTGCTGCCCGGTTGCGTCATCTTCTCGGATGAGAAGAACCACGCTTCGATGATCGAGGGAATTCGCCACGGCGGCGGCGAGAAGCGTGTCTTCCGTCACAACGATCTCGGCGATCTCGAAAGCAAACTCAAACTCTACCCGAAGTGCACGCCGAAGATTATCGCTTTCGAAAGCGTGTATTCGATGGAGGGGCACATCGCACCCATTGGAGATATCTGCGATCTCGCCGAGAAATACGGCGCGCTAACTTACCTCGACGAGGTGCACGCTGTCGGTCTTTACGGCCCGCGCGGCGGCGGCATCGCCGAGCGTGACGGCGTCATGCACCGGGTCGACATTGTCAACGGCACGCTCGCCAAAGGCTTCGGCGTCATGGGAGGCTACATCGCGGCGTCCCGCGACCTGTGCGACGCCATCCGATCGTTTGCACCGGGTTTCATCTTCACGACTTCGCTGGCGCCCGCCATCGCGGCCGGCGCGCTCGCCAGCATCCGCCATCTCAAGATCAGCGCTCTTGAGCGTGCACGCCACCAGGAGCGTGTCCGCGCGCTCAAGACACGCCTCATGGCTGCAGGGCTGCCGGTGTTCCAGAACCAGAGCCACATAGTCCCCGTGCTGATCGGCGATCCGGTCCACTGCAAAGACGTGACCGACCGGCTGCTCGACAAGCACGGCATCTACGTGCAGCCGATCAACTACCCGACCGTGCCCAGGGGCACAGAGCGGATGCGTTTCACGCCGTCTCCGATGCACTCGGACGAACAGATGGAGCTTTTGGTCCGCGCACTTAGCGAGCTTTGGGCGGCTTGCCCGGTTACAAACAGAAGGCACATCAGGATGGCCGCCGAATAGAGCTTTCAGGCACGTTCAGATGTCGGCTAACCACAAGTGGTCGCCAGTATTCCGCTAGGCGCTGTTTCGTTCGGTTTCGAGCACGCGAAAATGGCCGCGTTTGCTGAGCCACGTCATGAGGACAAGCGCCGGTACCGCGGCGAGCGCCGTTGTGACGAAGAAAGCTGGCCAGCCCAGTGTTTGCGCTGCAAAGCCAGTGCCGGACGAAAAGAGTGTGCGCCCCGTGGACGCAAACGCCGTCAGCAAGGCGTACTGGGTGGCCGTGTGCAGGGGATTGCGGCAGAGAGCCGAGAGGTACGCCACGAAAATAACTGTGCCGATGGCACCTGCGAAATTCTCGATCACGATTGCGACCGTCAACGCCCAGGGACTGGCCTCTTGCGAACCAAGCCATACGAACACCAGATTGGACAGCATCTGAATGATGGCGGCGATCCACAGAGCGGTCATCATCGGCAGGGCCCGCGCCACCGCGCCGCCGGCAAATCCGCCAACCAGCAGCGCGGCGAGCCCGACGCCTTTCACGATCGCGGCGTACTCGGCTTTGGTGTAGCCGAGCGATAGAACGAAGGGCGCAGTCATGGCGCCCGCCAGAGCATCGCAAAGCTTGAAGAGCACGACAAACACGAGGACGGCGAGCGCTGCATCCCGCTTGAAGAATTCGACGAATGCACCCTTCGCGGTGTCCAGGAAACGCTTGATCGGTTCGGCACGAACGGCCGCTGCATCGGTCTCAGCGCCGGCGCCGCCTGGCTCGCGCGCCAGCAGTGCGGCGACGAGACCGACAAGGACGAGCAGTGCAGCCCCGGCGTAGGCGATCGGCCAGATAGCCTCTTTACTCAGGCCCTGCGTTTCGAGCCATGCCGAAAAGCCGATTACGCCCGCGCCGGAGGCCAACATACCCACGCGGTACGCGGCAACATAGCTCGCCATGCCGGCCGCCTGCTGGTCGGCGGGCAGGCTCTGCACGCGGAATGCGTCGATGACAATGTCCTGCGTCGCGGAGGCGAAGGCGACAAAGAGCGCGGCAAGCCCGACCATGAGCGGCGCCGACAGAGGGTCGCGTGTGCCGAGAAACACGATCGCACCCATCAGCAGCAGTTGGGAGCCAACCAGCCAGCCGCGACGCCTTCCTAGGCGACGTGAGAGATAGGGAACGTCCCAGGCATCGACGACGGGCGCCCATAGGAATTTCAAGGTGTATGGCAGTCCCGCAAGCGTGAGCAACCCGATGGTGCCAAGGTCAACGCCGCGATCGGCCATCCAGACCCTGAGCGTCTCGCCCGAGAGCGCGAGCGGTAGCCCCGAGGAAAAACCCAAAAGCAGGACGAGCAGGACGCCGGGGCGAAAATAGACGGAAAGGGCGGCCAACACCGCGGCCAGCGGGCTTTTGTCAGTCGGCGTGGACGCATTCATCGGAAGTGGCTTCCTACCCAAATACGCACCGAACGATCGACCTGCGGAACTCCTGCCAGGGTTCCAAATTCACGGGCCTCTCCGGATAGACTCGGTTCGAGAGGAAGACGACCGCCTTCCTGGCGGAGAGGCTGCCTACCATGAAGCACCCGGTAAAGCCACCTTTGGCAAGGATGCTCATGTCGACGGCGCCGTCGAGTGCTTGATGAGTGGGCCCGTCACCCCACCCGAGCGCGCTGCGAAACGGCTTTCCAGGATAATAGTCGCGCGTCATGAGCTCGATCGCACGAGGGCTGAGAAGCCCGTGTCCGTCGACGCGGCCTCCGTCGAACACCATATCGACCCAGCTCAGGATGTCGGGAACGGTGGTGAAGAGACCCGCCAGGCCTGACTGGATTCCGCAAGCGTATGCGACCTCCGCCTTCTCATCGTTCGGAATGCCCCAGAGAAGCTTACCATCGGGACGATATCCCGAAGGGACGATGCGATCCCTGTCCAGGGACGCGGGATCGAGCGTACTGTCGCGCATGCCGAGTGGCTGGAAGATCCGCTGTTCGGCGAGTGTGTCCAGTTCAGCATCGGCGATGCGCCGTATCAGCTCTCCCAGGAGCATGGCGGTCGCGTCCGTATAAAGATAGGTCTCGCCCGGCGCAGCCTTGAGTGCTGCTCCGTAGTAGATCTCCAAGAGCTCCGGAAACTTCCAGAGCGTCGTGTCTCCCTTCCAATCATCGATGTAGGGAGACGCGAGCTGGACCGTGTAGCTCATCAGGTGCTCGATCCGCACCTCGCCTTTGCCGTTTTGAGCGTACTCGGGAATGTATGCGCACACAGGATCCCGGAGGCTGCACCGCCCCTCGTCGATCAGTAGGTGCATCAGCGTGGCGGTGACGACCGTCTTGGTAAGGGAGGCCACGTCATAAATGCTGCACTCGGAAATGGGCTCGTCGCAAACATATGTCGGCATCCCGAACGCGCGGACATCGTGGTGACCGTTGTCAAACAGCCCCACGACACATCCAGGGAAAATTCTATTCTGAATCGCCTCGCGAGCGAGTGCCGCTACTTGTTCGCTTATCATCAGCAGCAACAATCCATGCAGCCCCGCCGATGCGTCAACCGACGCTCGTTTTTAGCTCAGCCCCACGCATAGAGAAGCAGACATACACGAGGTTGTCGCAGACTTTTTACTGCTATGACCCAACTGCATCGGCTACGGGATAGGGTAACTCCACCAAGTGATCGTGTCCCAGAAGCGGAAGCTTGCCAACTTGGTTGCGCCGCGACGGGCTGCTGTCGCACCGTGTCCGTTCGTGGACCTAAAGCAAATAACGCGCGGTCATTACCTTCGAAACTCGAATTTGCCAGCAATGGGCAATGGTCAAGGCGCGTTTCTAGCTACAGGCAGTTGTGCACTAACATGCAAGAGTTTCGCCCCACGTGAGCGCTTTCGCTTCTCGGCGTTACCCTGCGCGCGGGGAGGAAGGGGCAGGTCTGCCAAAGTGTACTCATTGAGCACGTCGACGAACCTCTTCAGAGCGTCTTCCAGGATGTCCGAAGGCACTGTCTCGTCTACAAAGGGATTCCGAGGGACGTTGCGGGTTTCGTCGATCACCTTCCAAATTTCGCCGAGCTGAATCGCCGATGGTACTCGAGCCAGAGAAAGGCCGCCGTCTCGGCCTCGTGCGGATTTCACATAACCGGCGCGTATGAGCTGATGCGAGACCTTCCTCAAGTAAGGACGCGGAATACCGATTACACGCGACATGTTCGTCGTCGACATCAGTTCCGGTGCAGTGATTTCAAGGTTCTTGAGAATCCTGATGGCGATGAAGATCCGGCTGACAACCAACATGATGACGCCCTCAAACGGAAAAGGCGCGGCAACACATGTGTCGCCACGCCTGCACGGTCTAGAATCTGCTCGTTAGGGTGAAGTACGCAGCTCTGGGGGAGCCTGGCGTGATGTTGTTGTTGCTGTGGGCAGTCGAGTAGTAGTCGATGTCGAATACATTCTCGACGTTGAGCTGCGCCCTGAAGTCCTCGTTGATGTCCCAGAACAGCGCGGCGTCAACGCGCGCGAACCCGGGCAACGTCACGTTATTGTCGACGTTGGCGTACATGTCGCTACGGGAAATAACACCAAGACCGGCAGCCCAGTTGGGCAGGAACTGGTACTTGTTCCAGAGCGAGAAGGTGTGGCGGGGTACGAGGGCAATCGTGTTCCCAGTCGTAGGCGACGTCAGGGCACCCTGCACAACCTCGGCCTCTTGATAACCGTAGCCGGCGACAACCTCCCACTCGTCGGTCAGGTAGCCCGTAAGAGCGATTTCGCCACCCTCGGTCCGGCTCTCGCCGATGATCGCGTTGACACCAGGAGCGATCGCAACGCTTTGGTTTTTACGGTCGAGCTGGAAGAGAGCACCGGTGAAGAGTAGACGAGGTGCTACCTCCCACTTGAAGCCTACTTCCTTGTTCTCGAACTCTTCCGGCTTGAAGTTTTCGGTGACAGCGGTCAGCGTTCCGAACTGCTCGCCCGACTGCGGGAGGAAGGATTTGGAATAGCTGGCATAGAACGAAACCGTTTCCACCGGCTTGAAAACGACGCCGACGCGCGGTGACCAGACGTCGTCGACGCGGTCGAATCCAACGCCGGTATTTTCGTTGACATAATCGAGATCGAAGCGGTCGAACCGAACGCCCCCAATCACATCGAAGTACTTTGTGATCTCGACCTGGTCCTGAATGTAGACACCCGCAACATTGAGCTCGGAGTGATTGACCGGGCCCAGGTTCGTTCCCCACGCAGGGACTTGCGACGACAATGGGTTTCTGAACGGAACCGGCGTCATCGCATAGTTGCCCGAGCTCGGATCGCGCTGGTTGTCGGTTTCCTGGTAGCTGAGCTCGACGCCCGCCAGCAGTGTGTGCCGAACGAAGCGCCCCATGTTGACCGTCGTCGTCACATCAGTCTGGTTGAAGATGCTCTCGCGATCGGTGTGTTGGTTGTAGGCGCCAAGCGCGATGGTGCCTCCCGGCGTGCCGTCCCACGCGCTGTTGGCAAAGACGTTCTGATAGAACTTCTCGTAGTTGCCATAGAGCGTGTGGTTTTTGACTTCGATCCCGTTATCGAACTTGTGCTCGACCGTCGCCGTCACGACGTGCGAGTTAAAGAACATGTAGCTTTCATCGGGATTGCCGAAGAACGTCGACGGGTCGGTGTGAGCTGGCTTCCCGGTCAATGAGTTGGACGGAACGCCGCGATCGACCGTACGGTCTTCGTTGAAATATTCGTACGACAACCGGACCTTGGTGTTGTCCTCCGGTTTGAACGTCACGGTCGGGTTGATGCCGTACCGCTCGAGGTCGACAAAGTCTCGATAGCTACCCGAATCTTCGTACATACCGTTGATGCGCACGGCGAAGTCATTCGTCACCGCCTGTCCGGCGTCGACTTCAACACGCTTGGTATCAAACGAGCCATAGGTCGTCGCGGCTTCGTAGATGCGCTCGCCGTCGGCCTTCTTCGTGACGCGATTGATAACGCCGCCGCCACCGCCGCGGCCGAAAATCATCGCGTTCGGTCCCTTCAGCACTTCGACACGATCGATGTTGTACAAATCGCGGTAGTACTGCACGTCGTCGCGAATGCCATCGAGAAAGAAGTCGGCGGTCGTACTGACGCCACGAATGGTGGGGGCATCACGATGACCTTCACCCTGCCCCATGACGATGCCCGGAACATAAGTCAGCGCCTTGCTAAGGTCGCGAGAGCCCTGATCCTTGGCCTGCTCCTTCGTTACGACCGTAACGGACTGCGGAATATCGAGGATCGGCGTATTGGTCTTGGTTGCAGTCGACGATCGCGTAGCGACGTATCCATCCACACCGCCATTCGACGACAGGACGCTATCCGCATCTCCGAAATTAT
Source organism: Podosphaera leucotricha (assembly GCA_013170925.1). Taxonomy (NCBI): domain Eukaryota; kingdom Fungi; phylum Ascomycota; class Leotiomycetes; order Helotiales; family Erysiphaceae; genus Podosphaera; species Podosphaera leucotricha. The sequence continues at coordinate 9,906 of JAATOF010004300.1, read as the reverse complement.
CTGAGGAGGCTGATGCCGGTTCGGTCACCGCCGCCGGAGCCTGCGGAGCGGGCGAGCTGATCTGCTTCTTCTTGGCTTGCTGGGCCTTCTTCTTGCCCTGCGCGGTAACCTCAAGAGGAGGCAGCTCTGCCGGCTCCGCACCTTGTGCGAAAGCCTCTCCCAATCCCGAATATCCCGACAGCATCGTGCCGGCGAGAAGTGCCGCGGACCAGCTGCCGCGGCCAATTATGTCACGCATAAAAAATCCCCCAAGTGTGAGCCCCCGTGAAAGTCACGGCCGCGACAGATGCTCTGTCAGCGCACGCCTTTCAAAAAATGCAAGCTGGCTGGCTAGTTGACGAAAGACGTCATTGGCTTGCTTGCTAACATCGGCTCAAACTCGGTTTGCATACTGTAGTAGTAAATAAACGGAATTCGCGAAATTCACGACAACGGGCGCAGGATTGCGTTGCTGCCACATCCCATTTCGGAGCGTCTCAAGATTGCTTATTCACGGATTTGCGAAGCTCATTGAGGCGTTGCAGCGTCGTCACTGAACGCTCTTTGTTGCGTTGTGCGAGCGCCAATGTGATCGCCTCCAGACAAACCAATGTCGCGCCATGTATTGCAACGCGCCCAGAGCGACCGCGAAGAACGCTCACGACCAGCGTTGCATGGTTCGCCAGTCCATTTTCGTCGGAATCTGAGATGAGAATGATGCGCTTGCGCAGCCTCCGCGCCTCGGCAATGCAAGCCGTAGCCTCTTTGTATGGGCGGCCGTAGGCCAGCATGACAACGACGTCGACATCCTGCATGTTGAGCAACTGATCGGGCAAAGACGCGCCGTTTCCATCGAAGACGTGCGATACTCGACCGCTCCGTGTCAGCTGAAGCGCGAAATATTTGGCGACGTGAGACGATGGCCCCAGCCCAAAGACGCCAACACGCTGCGCATGGGAAAGCAACCTTGCGGCGGCTCCCAACTGCGATCGCATATCGGACGATGCCAGAACATCTATCGCGGCTTGATGATCTCGAAATACGCTTTCAATTGCCTCGTCTTGCGTGTCACCGATGCCGGAAAGGGTGCGCGCCATGTTATCGGCAGCAGTTTGGCCTTGCCCGAATGTCGTTTGCAGTTCTCGCTTTAGGTCATTTAAGCCGTCATATCCGAGCGCCCTTACAGCGCGTATCACCGTCGCATCCGAAGTTCCGGCCATAGAGCCGATCTCTGCCGCGGATTTGGTCAATGCGTCGAGCCTGTTCGTATCGATGAACTCGAGCACGCGCACCAAAGAGGGAGAGAGCCCGTTTATTCGCAGCCGTATGCGATTGCCAATCTTGTCGGCAGTCACCCCCTGGTCGGCGTCCGTCGTCATGCCCTTCGTCCTTCGGTCCCCTGTCATCGAACCGCTCGGATTGTGATCGCTTCCGTAAAGCGATAATTTTTCTGCAATAGCAATTGTACTGGCTCGTAGGAGCTGATGGCGGAGCGCTTGCTTCTCGTGACAAGCACACCGTCTGGATGTCGCGAGGCCCATTCGGAAATCTCGCTTTCGGGAACCAGCATGACGGGCCGAGTGAGGCGCGCCAGGAAGCCGAACTCTCCCCGCGTTTTTTGCGCAACGGCAATGGGACGGCCGTTCAAACCTCGCAACACGTCGGCCACCGGCTGCAGGTCAAAGAGCGGGCCGACGGTTGTGCGAAATTCTACAGCCAGTGCTCCAAGGACGAGCCAGTTGGCGACGACCAGACCAACAAGTGTCCTTCGGAAGGCCGCAATGGCGAGGATTGCAGCCAATCCGGCCGCAACGAGCACGCCTACGTTGAGCACGCTCAAGCTGACCATGATGGCTGGGTCGATCTCGACGATCCTCGGGGTGAAGATTGCAGCGGCTATCAGAACCCAAGGAATGCCTGCGAAGAGAACTGCCAGCGCTATCCTGTCGGCCTTCTGCGGTATGGTGTGATCAAGCGCCAAGGAGGCCAGGAGAACGCAGGCCGGCAGAAGCGGCAGCAGGTAATGAATTTGCTTGCCGCTAATCGCGCTGAGGATCGCCAGGGCCGGGAGTATCCAGCAGAGCAGAAAATTCCTGGCAGCCGTTTGCCGCTCGATGCTCCTCAACCACGCCCGCCGAGCCGGCCGCCAGATCACGAGCGGAATACAGAACAGCAGCAGGATCGGCACATAGAACCAAAATGGACGCGCGTGTGCGAAAGACGATGCGATGCGCCCTGCAGATTGTTCCCAGAAAATCATGTGGGCGTAATCAGATCCGCCAGCACGCGCAGCCGCCAGTGCCCAGATCAAACCAATACCTGCACCGAGCACGAGTGACACGCCGATGCGCAGATACCAATGTCTCCTTTGGCTCTGAGCAATCCAAAGGAATGCAAAGGCCGCTGCCGGCACCGTGAACACCAGAACGACGGGCCCCTTCGCAAGCAAGCCGAGGCCTACCGATGCGCCATAGGCGACGAATGGCTTCCATCCTCCGGACCGGCCTGCGATCCAGAGCGCCAACATCGCCCCGGACACAGTCGCTGTGAGAAGCATATCAAACATGATCGAGCAGCCGAAGGCGACGAAGAGAGGAAGTCCCAGGAGCATGAGCGCGCTGTAGGCATGCCCGGGTGCGCGATCTCCGTTCAGCTTTTTTTCGAGGCGGTTGGACAGGAGAACGACGGTGATCGTTGCCGCGATCCCGACCAGGCGAGCGGACCACACCTCGACGCCAAAGATGCTCCAACTGGCGTTGATGAGCCAAAAAAGCAGGGGCGGCTTGTGCGAATAGGGCTCGAAATTCAAGCTCGGCAGAACCCAGTCCCCCGTCACACGCATTTCCCATGCGACGGTGAGATACCGAGTTTCGTCAACTGGGAGCGCCGGCAGCGCAAGAAGCGCCGTAACGAGGACTATGCCCGCCACGGCAAGCGTGGAGATCTCAAGCCGGTTCATTGCACGGCCGCTCGGCATCGCCTGCGCGAAGACGTTTTTGCGCGACGTCGAGATAGAGATTGCGGCCGTAGACAAACAGTCCGAATGCCTGACCGATAATGAAAACAGGGTCGGCGCGCTGTAGCGCATACACCAACAGCGCAACGCCGCCGGCAAGGCTGAAGTACCAGAATGCTGGCGGGATAATGGAGCGTTTCATGCGTTCCGACGCGATCCATTGGATGAGAAAGCGCGCCGAAAACAACGCTTGCCCCGCGAGGCCTATGGCAAGCCAGAAACTCTCCATTTTTAGCGAAGGTATCAAAGCAGATCCTCCAGCTCGACGTTGGTCACCTGGCGTTTCATGAGCCATCTGACACCCACGAGATCGTGAATGCCGACCCAAAGACGATCCCATACACCATACTTTGAGAGACCAGCCGTCCTCGCCCGATGACTGACATCGACGAGAACGACTTTGACGCCGGTTGATTTCATCAGCGCCGGAAGGAAGCGGTGGATGTGATCGAAGAACGGAAGTTCGAGGAAATCCTGCTTCCGAAAGAGTTTCAGGCTGCATCCCGTGTCTCGCACACTGTCGTTCAACATCGTTCGGCGAACGTTGTTTGCGACACGAGACGAAATGAGCCTGAGGAGTGAATCGCGACGTCTTTTCCGCTGGCCCGCGATCAACATTCGGGTCGATTGAGCCTGCCGGCTCACATATTCGGAGAACAGTTTGACAAAATCTGCGGGATCGTTTTGGCCGTCAGCATCGAGTGTGAGGATAAGGTCATGCGATGCCGCACGGATTCCAGTTAGCAGAGCGCGGCTCTGTCCTTGTCTTTTTCCGTGGCGAATGATGCGCAACATGTCGCTATCGCCAGCGGCAGCAATGGCATGCTTAGCGGTAAGATCGCTGCTTCCGTCGTCGACAACGATGATCTCCCGAACCGGAAGGTTCCGGCTGGCATGAATGATCTCGGTCAAAAGCGGACCGATGGACGCTTCTTCATTTAGGGCGGGGATAACGATAGTTGCGTACATGGCCTCTCCGCTCCCATGCGCGGGCGGCGAGACTGTGCAAGTCGAACCTGACAGCTACCTGAAAAACGGAGGATCGTACTCAGACAACACCGGGAAAAGTCAGCGTAGAGGTGAATCCGTCCTCACGCCCCTTAGCGGGAGACCGAAATTCGACGGCGCCCCCGGCTTGCTGCATGATCATATGCACGATCGTCAGGCCGAGACCGCTCCCGTCAACCTTGCGGTCATGTCCACGGCGAAACCGACGAGTGAGTTCCTTCAGCTCCGCCTGCGGTAATATTCGGCAGGCATTGGTGATCTCGACGGTGTGGTTCTGACCCACCCTCACCTCAATCGCCTGATTGGCGGTGCCATGCCGAGCGGCATTTTCAATAACATTGCGAAGCACGATCGCGATAGCATCCGGGTCCATGGCGACCCATACGCTGTCGTCGTCCTCAACATCGAAGTGCAATCTTGCGCCGACTTGTGGGTTCTGCCGGAAATCATCCACGATAAGGGCGGCAACGGCAGAGAGATCCGATCGATCCCTTGCATGACCGAGCCCGGCTTCGGCACGCGCCATCTGCAGCATCTTTTCCACACGCCGCTTCAGGCCGGAGAGCTGCGAGACGACGTTCTCAGCACGTTGGCCGTCGGCCGTTCCGTTGAGATTGGCAGCAAGCAATTGGATCTGGGCCTGCACGGCGGCTATGGGATTACGCAGTTCGTGGGCGGCGTTCGCCGCGAACGCACGCTCCGACTCAATGGCCCCTTTCAGTCGCATCATGAGGGTGTTGACCGACCCGATCACAGGCGTGAGTTCAGAGGGTAGATCGGCTGTATTGACGGGATTGAGATCGTTTCCGTCACGCGTCTCAAGCTCGTTCGAAACGCGCGTGATGGGTTTGGTCGTGCGATCAACCGTTCGCCACACGGCGAATGCGGCAAGAGGCAGGAGAGCAACGAGTGGGGACACCAATCCAACCCAGAGCCCGATGGTTGCTTCCCGACGTTCCTGCAATTCGTGACCCACAAGAAACCAGAGCCCCTCGGTTTTCAGAAAGTGCATGAAATATCTGTGGTCGCCATCGTCGTAAAATCCCCGTTCTATAGGGATTTGCGGACGAGCGTCGGGTGCGCCCATCGATGCGAAGACCACCTCTCCATTGGGCTTTAACAGCATGTAGTGAACGTGGCTGCGACTTGCGCTGAAGGAAATAGTTCGCGCGTCCGGAGGCCGAGGATCGCTCCGGCCGGACAACTTGAGATGATATTCTTCGAGTGCGATCGGGATCAGCTCGCCGCCGGTTTCCCGCAATGCGCTATCGAACACCTCGGTTATTTCGGCGCGCACAGCCAGGCCGGCCACCGCAACGCCAACGACCCAGAAAAGAGCAACGAGCACGATGATCGTACGGCTCAGCCTGCGCGTCATGGACCAACGCTTCATCGTCACGGATCCATCCTGTAACCGAGACCACGGATGGTACGGATTGTCTTGCTGCCAAGCTTTTTGCGAAGCCTGCTGACGTACACTTCGACGGCGTTGCTCTCAATCTCCGAACCAAATTCATACAGTGCTTCTTCGAGCTTTGCCTTGGAGACGATCGCTCCAAGTCGGCCACTGAAGCATTCGAGAAGGGCCCATTCTCGAGCGGTGAGCTGCACCTCGTCTGCATTGCGACGCACAGCCCTCGCAGCCCGATCTATCTCCATGTCTCCGACAACAATCACAGGACTAGGCTGTGACGCCGAGCGACGCTGAACGGAATGGATGCGCGCTGTCAGCTCGTCGAGATCGAATGGCTTCAGCACATAGTCGTCGGCGCCTGCGTTCAGTCCATCGATACGATCTCTCACTTGGTCGCGCGCCGTGATGATGATGACAGGTAAGCGCTTACCCGCCTTTCTTATCGCGCACAGAAGCTCAATGCCGCGCCCATCGGGCAGGTTAAGGTCGAGAAGCAACAGGTCGTATGCCACAGCTTCAATGGCGCTCGACGCTTCCTCGAGTGTTCGAAACCAGTCGACAGCGTGCATCTTCTTGAGATGGGCGGCAACCGCCTCACCGAGCAAGGGTTCGTCCTCGAGCAGGAGAATTCTCATGCCGCGACTTCAAACGTGGAATTGGGTACGCGTCAACTCGGCGGGCGTGTTTTCGAGCCGTCACATTCTTGTCAGCATACTTTCAGCTTCGTGCTCTAGCGTCTCCGAAGTGACGTGGTCGTCCTGGCTTTAACGTCGAGGGAGTAGCTATGGCATCCACACCCATTGTAATGCTCGGCATCGTGCTCGCGGTGCTGGGCGCGGTGCTCCTTTACTATAAGCGCGCGCGCTTGCATCGTTGCGAGACGCTCTGGAACGGTATTGCCGTCGCACTTGTCGTGTGTGGCTTTGTTGTCCTGCGGGACGGCTTAACTGGCTCGCGGCAAATCCTTTGGATGTTTCCATCAGAAGAAACCCAAGTTTCGCATGCCCCGGAAACGCGAATTAGCGGTTGGGATCAGCCGATCCCATAACGGCCCACGTCCGAGCCACACGTGTTGCCCCACTGCGGATATGCCGGGAGTTAACTCGGCTCTACGGTCAGCACCGTCCTCTAGCTCCTCCTGCGAGGACCTAAAAGCGCTCGCCTGACAGTGAAAACGGAAACATCAAAGCGCTCTGCAGTTCGAGCGAGCGGGCGATGATGCGCTTGTGCGCTTGCCGCGTCGATCTCCGCCGCACCAAGCTCCGCAGGATGACCGATCCGAGCACCTAACCTGCTGCTTCAAGCTCGGTCGCGACGAAAATCCAAGTATTTTCAATGCCAGTTCGGAAGATTGGCGACCCCGACAGGATTTGAACCTGTGACCTACGGTTTAGGAAACCGTTGCTCTATCCAGCTGAGCTACGGGGCCGGCCGCACAATCCGGGCAAGCTGCCCGAAGGCCTGCATATACCCTGAGATCCGGCGCAACCCAAGCCCCGGATATCGATCCCGGGCCCCGCGGATCGCGACTATTGCGCGCCCGCATCGACCAGCAACCCACGAACCATCTCGCCAAGCTCTCGCGGAAGCCGCCCGAGCTCCCGGTGACGCGCGACGAGCGTCAGCTTGCGTGAGATCTGCGGCCCCGGCAGCGGAGCCGTGACGAGGCGCGCGCCGTCGAGCGCCGCCTCGCGAATGCAGAGCGGCGTCGTAACGGCGAAGCCGTGCCCCGCCGCAACCATCGACGTGACACCGAAGGGCGTATCGAACTCGAATGCGCGCGCAGCCTCGACGCCGAGCCTGCGCAAATGCGCCTCGATTTCGAGCCCCGTTTGAGATCGCGAACTGAAACGAATGAGCGGCGCCTGCTGCGCGAGCTTGCGCAGCGCCGCGACCGTGCGCGGCGCCTCAGCACCCGCCGGCAGGATGAGCATATAGGGCTCCTTGACGAGCTGCCACCGCTCGAGTCCCGCCCAGTCTTCGAGATCGTCCACGCCGAGAAAGAGATCGAGGCGTCGCGTCAGAAGATCACTCGCGTGCGATGCCGTGAGCCCGAGCAGGATCGAAACCTCGTCGGCCTTGTCCGCCAGATAGGATGCGAGCGGCGCCGTCAGCACGCGCGAGAGCGAATCGACGATGCCGACGCGGATCAGCGGCACCTTGCCGTGCTCCGTCTCGCGCAGGAGCGGTGCGATCTCGCGCGCTTCCGCAATGAGCGCTCCCGCGCGCTGCCGCAGAAGCCCGCCCGCAACAGTCACCGCCAAGGGTCTTACCGACCGATCAAACAGGTCGTAGCCGAGCTTCTTTTCGAGTTCGCCGATCGCGAGCGAGACGGCCGGCTGCGTCAGCCCCAGCGCACGCGCCGCCGTCGACATCGCGCCCGACTCGCAGACGGCCAGGAAAATTTCGAGCGACCTCAGATCGAAAGGCAGGGTGGGCGAAGGGTCACGCATGGGCCATAGTATAAGTAACACTTATATCGCCCACAATGGCCGGGTCGTTTAAAAATCAAAAAACCGCAATTCACCCTAACCGGGATGGCGTCATGACGAGCACCCACTATTCGATTTTCTCGGTCCTGCGCGAGTCGCTGCGCGGCCACACCGGCTGGGGTCCGGCATGGCGCACCGTGGACCCCAAGCCGGACTATGATGTCGTCATCATCGGCGGCGGCGGCCACGGCCTCGCGACGGCCTACTATCTTGCCAAGAATTACGGCCCGCTTCGCATCGCCGTGCTCGAGAAGGGCTGGATCGGCGGCGGCAACGTCGGCCGCAACACCACCATCGTCCGCTCGAATTACCTGCTTCCCGGCAACATCCCCTTCTACGAGTTGTCGATGAAGCTCTGGGAGGGCCTCGAGCAGGACCTCAATTACAACGCCATGGTGAGCCAGCGCGGCGTGCTGAATCTCTATCATTCGGACGGACAACGCGACGCCTATGCGCGGCGCGGCAACGCCATGCGTCTGCACGGTGTCGACGCCGAATTGCTCGATCAGGCGGCCGTGCGCAAGATGGTGCCGTTCCTCCAGTTCGACAACGGACGCTTCCCTATCCACGGCGGCCTCTTGCAGCGCCGTGGCGGCACCGTGCGCCATGACGCGGTGGCGTGGGGCTATGCCCGCGCTGCCGACCGCCTCGGCGTCGACATCATCCAGAACTGCGAAGTCAAAGGCTTCATTCGTGATGGAAACCGCATCACGGGTGTTGAAACGTCACGCGGCATCATCGGTGCCAAGAAAACTGGCATGGCCGTCGCGGGCTCCTCCTCCCGCGTTGCTGCCATGGCGGGCCTGCGTCTCCCGATCGAAAGCCATGTCTTGCAGGCATTCGTAACCGAAGGCTTGAAGCCGTTCATCGACGGCGTCGTCACCTTCGGCGCAGGCCACTTCTATATCAGCCAGTCGGACAAGGGCGGCCTCGTGTTCGGCGGCGATCTCGACGGCTACAACAGCTACGCCCAGCGCGGCAACATGCCCGTGATCGAGGATGTCTGCGAAGGCGGCATGGCGCTCATGCCGCGTATCGGTCGCGTCCGTCTGCTGCGCCACTGGGGCGGCATCATGGATATGTCGATGGATGGCAGTCCCATCATCGACAAGACGCCGGTCGACGGGCTCTACCTCAATGCCGGCTGGTGCTACGGCGGCTTTAAGGCAACGCCCGCGTCGGGCGCCTGCTTCGCGCATCTCATTGCGCGCGATGAGCCGCACGCCGTCGCCACGGGCTATCGCCTCAATCGTTTCGCCACCGGCCACGCCATCGATGAAAAGGGCATGGGCCCGCAACCGAATCTGCACTGACAAGCAAAGAGGATGATCGCGCGATGAGAATCGCATGCCCCCACTGCGGCGAGCGCAGCCTCGACGAGTTCGTCTACTTGGGCGACGCCACCGTCCAACGTCCCGACGCCGCGAGCCCGACCGCCATGGACCAGTTCGTCGCTTACACCTTCGAGCGAAACAACCCCCCCGGCCCGCACCGCGAGCTTTGGTATCATTCGGCGGGCTGCCACGCATGGCTCGTCGTCACGCGCAACATCGCAACCCACGCCATCTCGAACGTCGAGCTTGCCCGCGACGTCGCCCTCGCCACCAAGAACGCAAAGGATAGCGCCTGATGACAAGCGCCATCGGATATGGACGGCAGCCCCGGCGTCTCGCAACCGGCGGACTGATAGATCGCAGCCTTACGCTGCACTTCACCTTCGACGGCAAGACCTATGCGGGTCATCCGGGCGACACGCTGGCGTCGGCACTGCTCGCAAACGGCGTCGTACTGGCCGGCAGGTCGTTCAAGTATCACCGCCCGCGCGGCATTCTTTCCGCGGGTTCCGAGGAGCCTAACGCGCTCGTCGAGTTGCGTGACGGCGCGCGCCGCGAGCCGAACACCAAGGCGACCATGGCGGAATTGTTCGATGGCCTCACCGCCAAGAGCCAGAACCGCTGGCCGTCTCTGGCGTTCGACGTCATGTCGATCAACTCGCT
>JAATOF010004299.1:0-27250 GCA_013170925.1 Podosphaera leucotricha | reverse complement strand
CCCCCCCCCCCCGTTTGAGAACGAAGCCCCATGATGAGCTGCCATGTTCCTCGGATGACCCATCCGAATGGGCATATACATCAGTAGAAGCGATGGTCTGACTCCACTTTAAATGCGCTTCTAGTCCTGATTTTGAACCAAGGTTGCTCGAATACGCCGGGGCTGATAACGGCTCCGCAGCCTCAGATGAGGGAAGCTGCCGGTAGACTCTCTGGATGCGAGTCATCTTTATTTTCGGTCGTTTAAAGAGCTTCCTTGATGATTTAGACCTAAAAGTGCCCACATTTGGGCATACACTGGCTCGACTGCGGAGGGGGTGTCGATCATCCAAGGTGTTGAGCCGAGCCGCGAGCCGAAGACGATTTCCCTCCAATAGCATGCGAGTGGGTGGTATTCCTGATTCACTTTGGAGGACTACATTGGGTGTAGTCCTCCAGACCAGTAACGCAGCTCTTAGAGCTAGATGCACTGACTTGTTGATAAGGCTGCATAGGTACGTAGTCGGAGGAGTGACATTTCTACGTGCTGTTGGTCGAGTCAATCCAGGCCACCAAACCTCGGCTCCAGAGGTCGCCACTGGTACAACACAAGAGCTTACTGCAGCAACTAGAGGGGACGGAGCGGCTCTTCGTAGAACAGGTTTTAGTCGTCTCATACGGTCCACAACTTTCAATGCTTTCCCGCACCACGTTGCTACATGATGTTTAAACGATAACTTATAGTCAAGGTACACTACCAGCCACCGTATATGCTCAGCAGGTTCAATTTTGGTGTACCCAATCTGGATTCCCACTGGCTTTTCACGACGACGCCCAGAAAATTAAACTTCGGATTTTTCGATGTCAAATGCGACTGCATTATGATTTGCCCGTTTTAGTAAGCTAGTTACCTCATCTTGGGCTGCTGCTGCTGATTCATTGATTGTCCGTCCAACTCCCAAGATACCGATTTCATCAGCATAACTGAAACGTGCCCTTGAGTTCCCGCTACGCATGGGCTCTGCCAAGTATAAGAGGAAGAGCAGTGGAGAGATCGGTGATCCCTGAGGTACCTCACAAACCAAGTTCTTTGGACTTGTTACACCCCCTGGAAAACGGACCTGTACTAACCGATCACTTAAGAATGAGGCTGTCCACCGAAGGATTTGGTCAGGCCATCCTTGCGTTTTCATTCGGCTTAACAGTCGATTGTGTAGCACTGCATCGGATGTACCCTGAACGTCAAGTGTCACAAACGTCGAAGCCCAGTCCTGAAAGCGTGCTTCTTCAACGTCATGAACAACGCAGGAGACTAGATTATTTGTAGAGCGCTTTGGTAAGGCTCCGAATTGTTGTGCACCCACTATGTCTGAAGTCACGGCGAGGAAAGACATCCTTTTCGCAATTACTATTTCGAGGCCTTTATCTAGACACGAGAGTAAGGCGATCGTTATCCAACCCTTAACAGATGTTAAGTCCCGTCCAGGCTTCGGAAGAAGTACTATTTCCGCTAACTTAAAGCAGGAGTGATGATACCCAAGTCTAATACAGGCGTGAAAAAGACGAGTAATATGAGTTCCAATTTTATCTCAACAGGCTGAGAAGTAACTCAACGGATATAACATCAGCCCCAGGGCTAGTGTTGCCACTTCCTATGGTGCATTTACGTACTTCGATTTCAGAAAGTTCTTCTGTCCATGGAATCTTAGTCTCACCAGCAAGTATAGTAGGAGGAAGATCATCTGAAGCCTGATGTCGCGCTAGAAGATTGTCTCGCAAGATTGATACTCGTTCCTCTTGATCCGAAACAAATCGCCCCTCGTACAGCAGAGGTAGAGGTATCTTTTCGTGACATGGGGATGCCCAACGTATAACCTTAAACGTATCTGTTAAGGAACTTATTGTCTCAACCTGCTTTTTCCGATATTCCTTTGCCGGCGCAACTGTGGCTCTAAGGTATTTGGCACGTGAGATCCGTTCTGTTTCCGTAGTTGCGGCACGGTATTCTGATTTAGTATTCTTGCATTCCGTGGTCCACCAGGGGGCAGACCTTCCCGCTGCCTTGTTGGGACGCTGGCCTACTACCTTGAGAGCATCCGTTAATGCTAAACAGATTTGTTCATCGAATCTCTCAACGTCTTCTTCAGTATCTAGAATAGACAATGGGGAAGTCAATTGCGATACTAAATTTGCGTATTGAGGTAGTTTGTCCTTTGGAACTTTAAGCGGGCCTCTAGAAATAGCCTCTGATAGTCTGAAGTTGGGGACATAGCCACACACTGAAAAGTGGTCACTAGTCACGCATTCTTCTCTATCAACCCAAGCACAGGTTCCACTCATATTTGACCACACCAAGTCTAAGGTGTTTTCAGCCCGATGAGTAGGCTCTCCAACGATTAGACACGACAGATTGTGACGCTCTGCCCAACTCTCTATCTCTTCTCCCTGTCCAAAATAACTTACTATGCCAGGTTGCTACGCCCAATAAACAGAATTGAAATCACCAGCAATCACAGACATAGGTAGCAGATTCCAATTCAAGAGTGATTGCACCGCTGCAGGATCGCGTGGCACTCTGTAGACATTGAGGAAGGTTATGTTGTTAACTACAACCCATCAATAGTCACCAGTCGGAGAGGCTGTCAGAAATCTTTGAATCGCGCTGATTTCAGTTGAATTTTCCCTAGTATATGTGAGCGCCCTCGGTCGAACATTGGTACCACCATATGGTACATGCCGGTCGAAGTAAGGATGTGATTTAGTTCGTTTTGACCACCAAGGCTCCTGTATAAGCAAGACATCGAGCTGTAGCTCACATCCTCGCGCGAGCGCAATGTCGTGCGAAGTGCCTCCTCTTCCCACATTGATTGACATAAATTTTAGCGACTGTGGGAGAGGCTGACGACCCTGTAGGTCGCCCTTTATAAGTTTCGCAGTCATTTTCCTCCAATGACTGTTGTATTTCTTCAGAAGTGCCAATAATCTCAGGGTTTGTAGGGGTAGGTTGAGGGTCAATGATCATTTCTTCTTCCTCTTCGACCACTTCAGACATCATATTTTCTTTTTCAGAACCCTGTCGAGTGGCAGCAATTGATTCCGCTCTCGCTGCTCTATCTTCTGCCGCTTTAGCTCTGGCTGCTGCGTTATATTGTCGCTCATCTGCTCGGCGATACACCAACAATTGTTCCTCTGTGGGAGCACCCAAGCGATTGGGGCGGGCCAGATATTTTTGACTGTCTGAGCGATGAGGTCCTCCACAATTCCTACATTTAGTAAGGGCTTTACATGCTTCTTCTTCATGTATTGTGGACCCACAGTTACCACAGGAAGGTGCCCGAGAGCAAAATCTGGATGAATGATAGCCATTACAGCGTTTGCAGAAATTTATGGGGTGATCCTGCTTGAATTTTGAAATTAACCCTGACTGGTCGATACCTGTAAAACCAGGGCGAGGGGCTTTCGAGAAGTAAGCCATTCAAGTTTTGTGAGGTGCGTGTGGATGATTATGGCCAAACGGTTTGAGCGCATCCGGACGAATTGAGGTCACTCGCTCTATTTTGTTAGCAAGCATTGACTTCGTAATTTCTATTCGTCCCTTCAAAGTTACGATAAACTTGGGGACTGTGGGGACCAGTAGCGGAGTCCAATTAGCTGCAGGTACAATTTTAGCGCCAGAAAGAAACAGGCCATTTGCCGCTTTTAAAAGACATTCTCGTGCATCAGAGTTACAGGGGCTCAGAGTAAAGCCTGACGGTAGTGGTTTGATCCTACCTATACAGGAAGGTGATACTGATAGTCGCTTAACGATCAGTTCCCGAATTGCTGCGGGAAATAGCTTCCTCCATTCGTGCTCAAGTGTTAATCGGACAAACAGTCGCTTGTCACTATCATTTTGATCGCTCTTACTTCCTTGGCCACTATTGCTTGGTTGAGTACGTGCTGGGGGACAAGCTTGGGGTTTTGAATTCATATCTTTAGGTGGAGTTAGTTTCGGCACCGAAGTACGCACCTTTTTGTGTCCATTCCGGGCAACGGTTGGCTAACTATTTTCTGCCACATTTGAGGGCTTTGCTGGTAGCTCGAGGTTGACCTTGTGGTGTTGCGAGCCACCTGTGAGCATAGATATCGATGGGGTAGCCACTAATATCTTCTTTTTGCTTTTTTTGAGTTACAAATATCCTTGGATCTGGTAGGTTTTGTTAGGACCGGAACCTTTGGTGGCTCTGGAGCATTTTCCGAAGCGGCAAGACGAGCGATCGCTTGCTGTAAATATGTTCTTAGCCTAGAGCCTCGATGGCATACTTGCGAGAAATGGCATAAAGCGTTCTCTAGTAATTAAGTCCCAGCTAGATTGATCAATCGCAAAAAGCCTTGGAAATCTGGCAACCGTTGTCCGTCTAATTCGGGGAAACAATGCTGCATATTATTTTTTATAGAAGTTCCAGAGCCTAAACAGATCTAGTTAGAGGTCAGATAACTCATGCGCATATGAAGACCTAACAAAGGTCATGAGAGTACAAGCGGGCGCCCTGTAAGAATATTTGGGCTCTTACTCTGTCGGGCACAAGCGTATTGAGCTTGGTACCAGAAGAGTCCAAGATCACTAGCAATTTGTTGAATTTTTGTTAGTGTATTTTCGTAATGTTTTTATGCGAATACAGTCTTCTGATGATATATATTTTCGACGGTGTTGCGATAATAGACAAATAGGGCTCATTTTATTGGTACTACGTCTTATGTGTGGTGAAATGTAGGGAACGAAATTATGTAGTGCGGGGAAGTAGTTGTATTGGTCGATTAGATAATTAGCCACTACAAGACTACAAGTACTGCAAGTACTGCCCCTTTCGTAATAATCTGAATTTTAATAAACCCCTGTCACCCTAAAGTACATGTTTCCTTATAGTTGCACCTTTCACCTTTCTTTCCCACAACCTATTGCGCCTCACTTTATTATTCTTGCAGTAAATAAGACTTAAATTATTTCACTTATTCTTCAATTTTCTATTTTTTGAGCTCAGGAACATACAATTGGGAGTGATTTTACAAATACACCAACGATCAAAAAGTCTCAATATGACTGCTATGGTGGATAATCTTACCATACCTTAACTCCGTGTGGACTGAGATGAAATATTTCATCGAGCTTAATCATTGTAAGAGATCGACTGGTCTAAGTAATTAAATCGGGTACAACATTGTATTTCATTTGTAAACATGAATGCTTCAAATTTCGTATTTAAACCGAGTGTTATCATCGAGACGAGATACATATACTTGTATGTATTATACATCGGAAGGTTTTAGAATGAAACAGGATGTACTTAGTTGTCTTTGGCGGAATATCCGTTCTATAGCGACCAGCGATCTCCGTCGACTTCCCAATCACATCATCATGCCTGAGGGGTCATCGTTCATATTCGGCTTCGTAAATTCATTGTTGATGTATACTTTGCATAGTCTACACCATGGTATATTAGAGTACTGTGGGGCTATGGCCTGGAATATTCTATTTTTTGAATGGATTGAAAACCTGATATCCCTGTATTGCGGGTCGATGTACTCGCAGCTAAGCGGAACGGCTGCATGGCAAGCCGGCCTGTGCTATACATGTACATGCGTGCACAATGTATACATGTACATATTGGTTATGAAAGACACGTTTATGTACAAAAACATTCAATGCATGAGCATTGGATTTTGGAGCCCCTCGGCTAAACGCACAAGTTTTTACCCGAAAGCGCCAAATATTTTGTTGAACACGTTAGAATATCGATTTAAGCGGAGCGGAGAACGAAACTAAGAAGATTCAAAGATGAGGAATTTACGTAAACACAAGATCTGGAAGAGACCTGTATCAGTATTTATCGTAACATAAAGGGACGCAAAATATCTGAAAATACCCGAACTTAAAGCTGTCAAAATGACACTTTCTACGTTGATTTGAGTCAAATCAGAGTATCAATTTATGTACCAAGCTTCTGGCATATTTAAAAAATATTTCTTTTACCTTGAATTACAATCGAAATCGCTGGTGCTGGACTTGTCGGCGCGCGAGGCTAAAATAAAAAACTTATGTGTTTAGTCAAGAGACACCAGACCATAGTAATGTACTGTTAATAAAGTTTTCTTGTTCATGGTTGTAGGTATATGAACATATACTAATAGCACTCGCACTCGTACTCGCACGCATACAGTTTTAATTCGTTCTCGTCATAAATGTTTAATTCATTCACTTGTTAGTACTGGTGAGGTAAAGCAAAGCGTTGGTCAAGAAGACTTTCCGTCATCACAAGACCAAGGTGGCAATGACATGAGTCAGTCACCAAAAACGGTCTTCACAGGGCTACCTTGATTGGATCTTCTTTCTTACCAGTGACTCCATGTGCCACTCATCTCGAAGCGTTCGGTTTCCCCGCATGAAAGCTGGTAGTTAAATGTACCTAAAAATATGTTACATGTAGTCTGTGGATATAATGCGGTAATAAAGGAGAGCAACTTATCATGCTCTGATTTCATTCTTTTAACGAGAAAGGAGCAATGCTGAAGGTAAATCTTCATCAGAATGAGCACCTAAAAACGGCATCTCATATCATAAAAGTTAAATGTTCATGACACCATGAGAGCCCTTGACTTGAACAGGGTCCATTAAATAGAGTTAAATGGTTCGATAGCGATGAGATCTTCTTGGCAGCGATCAGACACTGTCCATCATCTAGTTATTTTGTGACCCAGGCAATTCGGATCACAGGCAATAAAGAATACTGGCTGAATCTATATCTACATATCTATCTAGCGTTAACGTAAGACGACCATGTGAGTAGGTAGTTGAGAATGCGATTAAGGATAGAACACGTATCAATGTCGCAGATAGACATAAAGTGCGGATGAGAATAAAAGATGAGCAGCAGCTACAAAACAATACATGTATGTAGCCTCGCTACAAAACGGGCATCATTGCGCGAGGTTTTTTTGAAATCCTACATGTGTTAGCAAATGACCAGAGAAACTTGTTCATCGCTTTCCCTCCCCGTTCGGAGTGGGGGCGAGGGGAAGAGAGTGAGAGTGGAGACGATAAATGTTAAGCCGACTTCTATAACAGCAATCTGCCGACCCTAGTCAATAATAAAGTTTCGTTGTGAAACCAAGTTATGCACATTTGCATACACCATGACGCCTTAGTTATTTCTTCCATCCAACCGGCACTGCCCGTAGATCTTCCAGAACCGAATCCGTCAGGTCATCCATCCATCAATGCTAATTATGTCTTATCTGTCTAGTTGGATAGCTGAATGGCTGGTTAGATGATATGCCAATAGGCCAGGCCAATTGAAAAACTTTAAATGAGAAAATCAATACGATCAAGACGGGCATCTGAAGCTCCACGAATGAACTTTGATTTAACATGTCGTAGATAGATGGGGTCATCCCGTCCAGTTAGATCTACAAAGCCTGGGATGTAGAATTCTTTTCAGCCCCCATACCTTGCGCCGTTCCAAGACGAAAGAATTCGTTGTTAGAGTTGTTCGAGATTGTCTGAGCTAAAGCGATCCGACAGCCCTCTGCCCCTTCAAATTTGTCGCGCCGATACTTCGCCGAGGAGGTCTGAAACAGCATCTAATTACGGACTTTGTTGTGGTGCTAAACCTTCTTTCAACAATCGAACGACCTCCAATCAACCATCCACGTCTGTCTACTCTATGATACGCTCTGTTCTCTCCTCTCACCGTGCGGTAATACTTAGAATAACTTCTTCTTCCACCACATAATTCCGTTGGTAAATTAGTGATCAGGGCTTTGTGTGGAGGCCATAAACGATAGACCACGATTTACAGGTGATGGTTCAAAGGAACTTATGTGTTGTGCTCTTCATCAATAATGGGTCAAGAACAATCTACGCTAGAGACGGTTCGGCGACACGATTATCGACAGTCTGCCCTTAAATCAAACAGTCAGCGCATCCACAATGAGAAAAATATACCGGTCAGCCGACCAATATTAAAAAGTAACCGTAATGGCGGCACAGTGCAAGACGTCGGGGACAGCTGCGGGCCCAGCTCGCTTACAGATATGACAACGGCTGGGAAGGGCAATCAGTCCAATACGTTACCATTACTTACGAACAGAAAGAAGCGATCAATGATCTCACAATCAACCGGTAAAGCAGGAAAATCGGAAACAAGAAAATCAGAAAACTTCTCCAGAGTGTCGATAAAGTCGTATTTCAGTAGTTGGTCAGATCAGCCTAGGCGCTTCTCCTCTAATCTAGCTACCGCGGAAGACTCGCCAGACACGCATCAAAAGTGAGTATTGTGATTTCTAACTGTAGAAACCTTTAAATAATGCTTGAATAGATCTCGAGAAGACACACAGAGCCTAGAGATCATTCATGAGCTACCTGGAACGGTACCATCTGACCTCCACGTGAATGGATTGAACTCGAATTTAAGGTCCAAGACGAGAAGTTATACCAGCATGCGCCCAAGCTCACTTCGACAACCAGCTGTTGCTACCCGTACTGCGATTGATGCGAGGAACGAGGAAGTACAGCATGGATTACTTTCCCTGGAGCCATCCCAAAGATATCCATCAAGTTCTGGCTTTGAACACACTCGAGATGATTCTCAATCGAGTTTTCTCCAATTCCAAAATCGCAGCTTACAGCCTCAGCGGACTGAAACGCCTAGCGATCTTGAACATGGACACATCGGCGCTTTCAAGCTTGGATCTTTGAGAATCACTAATGGCGCAGCAAGTCCCACTCCCAGTCGAGAGCAGGGACAAGATGAAAAGAAAAGTCTTCTAACAAATCAGAAAAAGCGCTTTCAAGACCATAGCCAACACAAAACATCATTATCAAGGGATATTAGCAAGTCGTGGGATGTTAGCCGAGAATCGCCATTACGACAAACTCAAGACCATGATCCCCAGTCCTCTGGTGCGCCCCTACGGCATCCAAGCTTTGACTTTGAATCATCCAATATTCACGAGATAATCGTCTCATCCAATGGTAGAGCACCACAAGCATCGGAGGTTCATGAAGATTGTTTTATTTCTGAAGAATTAACTCCTTTTTCATTTTTTGATTCCCCACATATTTCACCGGTGGCGAGGAATTCGAAAATCCGTATTGCAGTTCGCGATGGATTATTTGATGAAGAGCCATGGACACCTTCAATTAAGGCCATTACAAAACCAGTCCAACTCCAAAAGCCATCGCTCTTAAAAGCTGATAGTGGATATGCATCAAATATCTCATCAAAATCATCTGAGAATGAGGTATTACCAAAAATAAATCAATTTAAAGAAGATAGAACATCAGCTACTCGGGCCATTTCTGGGCCATTTTCATTCACTTCCTCGACAAAGTCAAAAGATTTTGAGGCTATTAAAGCAGTTGAAAAGAGTTTTGCGTCAACGAATTTGCAAATGATGAATGGAAAAGATGAAGATGTTCGCCTTAAACAATATTATCATACTGTGGAAGAAAAAGAAATAGAATCATCTCGACATGATCAAAAATCACTAGAAACTTCGGGCTTCCGGAATCAACCAGTCAGTCAGGATAATGCGAAGGCTACCATCCCTAATTCTGACCAAAATTCTCTTGATTTAAGAAAAGCTTACACTCCAAAAACTTTAACATCCAAAGTGGATAGTAGCGATGACTTACAACATCTTCCTATCGAATCTTGTTTAAAATTTCCCGAAGCAGAGATGAATTCACCCCTCACGTCCAGAGAAAGTCCGAAGACCTTCTTTTTCGATGCTACTCCACCCATATCGGCGAGAGCATTCAAGTCGAATCACTCCAACTTCGAAGCATATGAGGATGATAAAGTATGTGTATTTGGGGAGGTAAAAAACACCAAATTTGAAGACTCTAAATTTCTAGTGGCTAGGTCAGAAAATGACAAAGGAAATACAATAGAGTCTGCCTCAACACTTTCCCCCACTATTATTTCGAATATAATACAAACACCTTCTAAGAAGCATTTTGATCATAGTTTCCTAGATCCGAATATAATGGATATGCCAAGGACTCCATCGTTAACTAACTCTATGCGTACTTTTACCACAGAGGCGGTAGTAACACCTGAAACCCAATTAAAAACTTACTCCCTACAGCAAGATATTCCTGAATTTATTGATGTAGCTACTCCGGAAAAAAACCCGGTGGTCTTCTCGATGAGTACTCATAGTACTGACTTAAAGATCAACTCAGCTTCTGCCTCTCAGCCTAATACTTTACCTGCTCAGAAACAACCCTCACTCTCTCGAACAATCTCTTCTTCTGCGCATCCTTCTATGTCTGGTAGTTTAAGCGAGCCTCCAGATATTTTTGGAAATTTTATAAACACAGAGGCAAAACCATCACATGAAAAATTTAATTCTAATATTAAAGAATTTCTTATGGAATTTGTTCCATCTAGAAATCAGACCTCTCCACCGCCTTCAGTTCCACCACAGAGCAAACGGAGAGTCTCTTACATACCCTCACCGTTAAAACCAGAAATAAACCAAGCTCTCTCATCAAAATCTGTTGGAAATTTCCAATATCAGAATTTGACTAATAGAACTACGAGCGAAAAAGTCTTAGAAATAGCTCACATGAATGAGAACTTAACTTTCAAAGCGACTCATTCTCCAACCACGTCTGTTTCATTTGATAAGGAAGACACAGAAAAGACGCAAAATAAGACTGTAGAAAGATTAATGAAAAATGGGACAGCCCAAAAGGCAGCTTTAAAAAGCTCCTCTGTATCAAATATAGTTGCTAGTCTGCAAGAGAAATCATTGAACAACCAAGCAGAAATAAATTTAGAAAGACCAACAGTGAAAAAGTTTAATTTATATTTAGAAAAAACCGCAGAAAAAGATGGCATGCCTTTATCAAGAATGCCTTTAAGATCTGAGGAACCACGCCCAGTCAAAAAATTCTCCAAAAATAGAGATTTATCAATTGATACTAAGAAAGCTTCATCTCTAACTAAGTATTATTCAATAGAAGTATCTAATACACATCAAAATGCCGCTGAAATACCTATACAGTCTAGGATTTCCAACTCAACAAACGTGCCCCTATCCGTATCTGTGCCCGAGCCTACACCTTACCAAGCAGCAGAAAATATTGATCAAAGCCAAAACCAGGAATTACGACGGAGATCACTCTCTACTTCCGAGGTTTCCGATGCAAAAATTTTATCTATCAACGAAACAACATCTAAAAATTTACCAAGTACTAGAAGGTATTCAAAACCTGTGAGATATCGAAGACCACCTCTTACACCTCCACCTTCATCCTCCTTAAAGATGACCAATATATTTTCAGCTCGCAATGTAGAGCAACAGACCATAGATAGGAGATGTGAAAGTCCTTCGAAAGATCTGCCATCTAATCTTGATCTGAGCTCAAGTTGTTTTTCAGATTTGACTCATGATTCTTGCCGGATACCTCAAAGACAAGAGTGGAGAAGAAAATCTTCAATTGTTTTTTTGAGGCCGGCGTCTCCTGAGCTAGATATTGATTTCTTACATCTCAATAGAGACAAACAGACTGCCCCTAGAAGGTCTGTAGATTTAAGGAATAAAGCTGGAGCGAGTACTGATGATTTGTGCTTCCCTACTGCACCTATGGCACAGAAAAAAAAAGCACCCGTGGTTGTAGTATCAGCTAAAGGCTCAAATTCGCTACGTCGAAGTAAAGCCTCCTATCCTCCTCAAGCTCACGCCAATCGCCACTCTCATATGATGTTTGCTCGAACTCCTCCTCCACCTATTCCGAAGATTCTCGATTTCTACTCGCAGATTGAGAACACGCAAAAACAGATGGAAAAAATACACATGCCACAAATCTCGAGCCAGCATTCTCCATCTTTTACTTCAAAGTTGAACGAAAAAAGCGGTGGGCTTTTATCAAAGACTGTTCAAAAAAGAGGCTTCACTTCTAGCCTAGCCCAGATATCAGGGATAAGTCAGCGTGTTACAAGCGATGGAGAGAATTTTTATGAAAAGAATTTACTTGCTCAACAGCAGTTTCAAACCCCGGTGACCCCCAAGAAGAGTCGATCCACGAGTAGCCAATCTACCACTTATCACAAATTAATTTTACCTGAGCATTGTGGAAATTTTGCTTGTCAATCTACAGATCAGGATCTTCTGAAGGCCAGCAAAAGCCTAGAGATCAAGACAGAATGGCAGCTAAAGCAGGAAGAAAGTGATTTAAATCATGAACAACAGGAAAATTTTGGCGCCGAGTCAGTGTCGCTGATTCTAAATTCAGCATTAACTTCACCTTACAAGCTCAGTACAGAGATGAATCAGCAAATATATTCGGAGAAAACATTGCAGAGTGAAGACTTGCAAAATAGCACCACAAGAATTATTGACGCGAATTATCCCAAGCCGAGCTCTGGAATAGTTAGGAGATCAAAACCGCAGGATTTAGTTTTACAACCAAATCAGAGGGGCGTAAAAATGCCATTGAATTGTAGCTCTCAACCAAGTCTTAGGCCGAAATTCCTGCACCAAAATTCAATCGACTCATTACCATCTCAGAGTTTATTGAAAGTCAAGACACCGGAATCTATTTCTCAACATGCACACTGTAACGTACTTCATAATCTGAGCTCAAGACAATCCAGCTCAACACGCTCGAGTTCAATCCGCTCCTGTTCAGTTCTCTCGAGCTTAGATGCGCAATCAAGAGAAAGTACAGATTATTCACCCCTGTGTTCTCCTTGGCCAGAAGTTAAATCGAGAGATGCTCCGTGCGAGGATCAGGAGATACCTAATAGTTTGAAGCTGATTAACCCAGATATAACCTCTTCAACATCTATCAAACCCGATCATGTTATTACTCCAACTCACGCTATCCAAGCTTCGCTGAGTCAAACAAGCAGTAGCTCAAGATCATTCACTCCACGTCTACGTCACAAGCACGATGATATCGATGTCGATCTTGCAAAATTAGCGATAGATGAAACAACCGTCAAAAATGCAACACAGCTCATGCCAATACCGATGAAAATTCTTTCATCTATTGATACATTACCGTCCCAAAGGAATAGGCTACGATACTCGAGTATTGAGATACCTGGTCGTCAATTGTTGTCAGAAAATCAGGAATTAAATTGTGGGAAATTCGAATCTTCAACACGCATTCCAACTCCAGTAGGAGGTGAATCAGCAGTTTCTTATAGCCCAGCTAAAAGCACTCGTGGCTTCCCAGGCCAAGTTCGAACTCCGTCAAATTTATCTCTTCAGGGGTCTAGTCTTCTATCTCCCAACAACTTTCCATCAATCCCAAAAAGCATAAATACCTATCATTATTCCTCGGCGCTTCCATCTCAAAATATGACTCATTCTTTTTATCAAAACGGTGCAGGAAGGATATCACGGTCACCTTCTGTTAACCTTAGCCCTGCGTCGAGCTTTATGACTCACCCTGAAGATAGGGAAATTGTTGTTTTAGCAGCCGGGTGGAGATGAACTTATTTTATATAATTCGAAGCTACCATTACGCGACTTCATTAACCAGTTTCAATTTAACAAGGATCATTAGCGATACGCGAAGATGTTTATGAAAATTATCGATTTGTTTCGACTAATGAACTTCACGGTAGATCTGGTGCCTAATTTTTTTTAATAACAGAGCCTATCAATTCCTGCCGGAAATTGATATTCCCATATATTTTCTTTGTATCCACCTTCCTTTGACGTTGCATGAGAATCGATACCTTCGTTTTATGTTGTACGCACATTTCCTTGGATACCCGATAAATGGTGCCAACCGCATTTGAGGCAGAATTATGATCTCACGGTTTATCTTCCTCATGAAGCAATATACCCGTCCTTTTTTGTTACTATTTTGATGATATTTTATGGAAAAGAGCATTGGAGTTAAGGTGCCTAACTAAGATATTCTTGATAGATATGGGAGTCACGGCTAAATACTAGTAGCGCGTGTAGCAGATAAATGAATTACGATGATAAAACATATCCAAAATCGGGTGCTTTACCATAATGTAGCTTTTTCATACTTTGTACTTTTTCTTAACTTTTGCCTGATTTTCCCACAATTTCTCATTTGATGATTAAATGATTTCTACAGCGCCCACCTCCTATGCCCCCCATTAGGTTTTCATAGATGACCCCACTCTCTAATTATCCAACGTCGTCCAACTAATGTAACAGCTACACGTAAGTTACTAACAGGTATTGTTGTGCCGTAGCTCATGCGGCAGTCACGGAGACTACTCTGTTCAGTGGCGCCACGAGTCCAACCGTCAAAAATAGAGCAATTAGCTCCCGGAGTGACGCAAATCGCGGCCACAACGATTCATTCCTTAGGGACGGCCCAAGCAGCAGGGCATTCATCCATCTATCGGGCGGGAAACGTGTGCCGCTAGGGACTACTGATGAGGCCCACCCTGCGGGGCGCGCCGATGGGCGGTAGCGGGGTCTGCGCATAGACGGGTGCAATCACCGCATGGGATCAACAGAGACCCGTGTGGGAAGATCTCGAGCGGGTACGAGTTCACATGGATATATGTTTTGGTGCCTTGCGTTGCAGCTGGAGGGGTGCGTCGGATGGTGTGGTGCTCATTGTCATGGCGCCGACGTCCATTCTCAGATTTAGCGAGGCTGGATCCACGGGGAGGGAGTGTTCTTGCGAGCTGGTCTGTGCTCGTTGGGATTTGTATGTTTCAGCCAGCCAGCCTGTCCGTACCATTTTTTGCCCTGGAACCTGTGACGTGTGTATCGTAGCTTGGCCACAACGCTCGCCTGGCCGTGTCTTTCCTGTATAATGGCTGTTTCTAGAATCTCTTTCTTTTCTTCAGGTCAATTCTCTATCCCTCCAGTTTACACGTACTAATTTAGCTAGTGACACTCGGGAAAAGATCTGACCCGTTCGTCAGCTCATTGTACGAGAATGCCTTCGCAGATTCAGCATGAGGTCTAAGTTCTTCCGAAGAATGAACATCGGTACGCAAGTTTTACAGCGTTGGCGCTTCACTTTGCTGGGGTAGCAAGTAAAGTTTAAATTGAAGGCACCTCCACCACGATAAATCTGCTCGTTTGAAATTTAACTTAGAAGTCGCAAGATTTGAGGACGGGTATAATGACGTATATTTTACTGCTTGACTCTAAAAATGATCGGACATGTACATGTGAATCTGTGTATCTACGCCGTTAATCTTGGATCTTATGCCCCGAACGATAACTCGTCCGATCAGCCCCAAAAGTGGCCTCAAATAGAATAATGATCGTATTTATTGCGCTCTGATAAATATAAGCCTTAACTCTAGAAACTTACTCTGACCGTGGATAAAGTTTAGAGGGTAGGGTGCATTTGCACTTGGTCGGTTACTAAAGACAAGCCGCTGCTGACAATTCACCAAATTTCATCTGTGACTCGTAACTATGTTCAAAAGGCGGATGTTGTTGAACTTTGGCATATTAGAGTTGCTGAGATTGATCTGATAACGAATCTGATAATTTAAACTGTATAAATAAAAATATGATGAGTCATGATTTTCTCTATATTCTAAATATTACCCGTGCATTACAGTATTTTATCAATTCTTGTTAAAAGATAGTTTGTGTAAAGTGACCGTCGAAGTGAAATTATCGTCAGTGAAGGGGGACTGTCCAAGCCATGATGGATGTTACGTAATTGGATTATTTACAAGCATTGAAGCGGAAAAACTAGATTGCCGTCAAAGAAAATAAAAACGCTAAACTATAACTAGTCTAGTGTTGAAAATATACTATATAAATTTGAGCTTCTTCAACTCTGTGAAATATAGAAATCTTCATAGTTATACACCTTTCCCTTTAGTTGCAATGTCGACCTTTACTGTTGGAATTATTGGGATGGGTGATATGGGGAGGATGTATGCGGAGCGACTCAGCTCTTCAGGTTGGAGGTAATCTACACTTGACATTTAATCCTCTCTTAAGCATAGTGGTAAGTCCAGACTTCTTTTCACGTTTCCTATTCAAAATGATGACTTGAGTGCATTTGGCTCGAGCATTGTCATTCGTCGTCCTGAATACTATTCTGGTAGCAGGATTGCGCTTGACTCTCATTGATGAAAAACCTCAGCTACCTTATTTTATAACGTCTGAAAAATTTCCTACAATAAAGTTCGTTAAGAGAATACAACAGAATATCAGCTAATTCGTCTCTAAATCACAGATATGATCCTATGGCCTCGAATATAACTGATGAATCTAAAATAGGGTTCACGCCTGTGACAAGGAGGAAAACTATATAAATTTGCAAGAGTTGTATGCCGATAATGTACTTTCTGCATGGTTATGTGTCAGTTCCAGTCTAAGATGGTCGTAGGAGAAAATAAAGATTTTCCCAAACGGACACCATGTTTCTCGAGCCAGTGACTACATTATCTATAGTGTTGAGGCAGCATCAATAGATATGATAGTCTCAAAATATGGACCTTGTATGTAACTAGATTAGCACTCAGTATTCCAATTTTTTGATCTTGTAACAGCAACCAAGCTCGGTGCCATTGTCGGAGGTCAAACTTCTTGTAAAGCCCCTGAAATAATGGCTTTCGAAAAGCACCTCCCCGAAGACGTTGACATTGTATGTTGTCACTCATTACACGGTCCAAAAATTGATCCTAAGGGGCAGCCTCTTGTAAGTAATTATGCGTAACTAGATATAGATTTCCATATGAAGCTGACCACAGTCTCTAGGTTTTAATAAAGCATCGCGCTTCCCAAGAGAATTTTAACCAAGTTGAACGAGTATTATCATGCTTAAATTCAACTCATGTGTATCTATCAGCTGCTGAACACGACCGCATAACTGCGGACACTCAAGCAGTAACGCATGCTGCCTTTCTAAGTATGGGCAAAGCTTGGCATGCAAACGAGCAATTTCCATGGGAGACAGCCCGCTATGTCGGGGGCATTGAGAATGTCAAGATTAACCTAACCCTCCGAATATATTCACAGAAATGGCATGTCTACGCTGGACTAGCAATATTAAATCCTTATGCCAAAGAACAAATTCGTCAATACGCACAATCTGTTACAAGTCTTTTTAAGTTGATGCTTGGTGGACATCGGAAGGAACTTAGGGAGCGTATTAAAAGTGCCGGATCGTTTGTGTTTGGCGGTCAGAAGTGGGAAGGGGAACCTCTAATTGACGACGATGTTCTCCATCGCTTTTCTCTCGGGAAAAAAGCCGAAACTCCTTTACCAAATAACCATTTAAGCCTTCTTGCAATGGTTGACTGCTGGTCACAACTCAAAATTGTACCATACGATCATATGATCTGCTCGACCCCACTATTTCGTCTCTGGCTCGGTGTGACCGAGTGCCTCTTTCGCAAGCCAGATTTGCTGGACGAAGTACTTCGCATAGCGATTGATGATAACACATTTAGATCTGATGACTTGGAGTTTACGTTTGCGGCGCGAGGATGGAGTGAATGCGTCACTTTTGGAGATTTCGCAAGCTATCGGGACAGGTTTGAGAGTACACAGAAGTTCTTTGAGAATAGATATGATGATGCCACCCGGGTCGGTAATGAAATGATGAAAACTATACTAGCAAATTCCAAGAAATAATGACGTGGAGTCTTGAGATGCCGCGCAGCTGTTTGTACAAATATATTTGTATGTAGGATATGTAGATTGACCATGAAGGGTCTGATAGTACAAAGCTAATGAAATAAGTAATATTACGTCAATCTTCAATAATAGACTCCCTGATACTTTCATGTAACACTTCGCAATCCTCATGCAGTAGAACTTTTCGAGTGATTTGGCCAGAAAATAAATTCGGTCTCTAGTTTGATAGATTTGGCTTCAAATTGCCTTCACATTAAAAAACTATCATAACACCTTGTGGTCGACTCTATCTTGAGCTCGAAAAAAAACTGAGATTTTTATGCTGGAATACTATAAGTAGTCGTGTACAATATCCATTTCCGCACATTTAAGTAGCTACATTCCAAAGGCCCAACTAAGTTTCCAAATCACTTTAACGGTAAGATTTCTGGTATCTAGCTCTTGCACCAGGTCCTAAGGAATCAGTTAGTGTCATCACAGCCAAATTGTTCCCAACTACACATACCACCAAACTTCTTAGGTTCGCATCGTCTGTTATCTGCAACTAATAATGTTCGATCATACTGAACCAAAGCTCGCTTTAATTCATTCTTGGAGTGTTCATCGACATATTTTTGGTAGTATGCTACAATTGACTTGGAGATAGCTTGGCGGATGGCATACACTTGAGAGACGTGACCACCACCCGTTACCCGCACACGAATGTCGACGTTGGCAAATTTGTCGAGCCCCACAATCAAGATTGGTTCGTACACTTTAAACCTCAAGATCTCGGGCTGCACTAGGTTGAGGGGCTTGCCGTTGACCTTGACCAGTCCTTTACCGGCCTACAACTCGTTAGGATCCCGCCGGGACAGGCGTGGGCCAGAGCCAGGCCACCCACCTTGCAATGCGCGACAGCAGTCGCGGTCTTTTTCTTGCCGAAGCACTGCACGCTCTGTGCTGGAGACGCCATGGTTGCAGAGAGGCGATGTGATGTCGAGGGTCGAAGGGGTTATGGGCTGGAGACTGATGGCGAAGCGTAATTTTCAGGGTGAGAATATGGCACATTCGCTTAGTTTGTGGGCAGCGCGGCCGCCGCGTCCCGCTTTGCTCCACCAATCAGGCCCGCTCTCCGCGCGCGTCCTCAACCGTCCAGGCTCCAGTGCTGGCTCACTACCGACAACATGTCGCGCAAAGGAGTTGGTCTCGGGGCGTTCGACCGGTCGCGCATCTCCTCTGCTCAGTATGTCTCGCATGGCAATAGTCTGCGTACTTCACACTCCGCATCTCTGGCCACCCAGCTCGCGGTCTTCCGCTCTCTCCTGCAACATTTTGCACAAACCCATGCCAAGGAGATTCGCTCGAATCCGAACTTTCGCGCCGAATTTGCACGGATGTGCTCAACCCTGGGAATTGATCCATTGCTTAGTAGTTTTGGCGCGGGGACTAAAGATAAGGGGGGCAGCTTCTGGGCACAGCTCCTTGGAGGCAGTGTCAACGATTTCTACTTTGAACTTGCTGTGCGAGTCGTTGAAGTCTGTAGTGAGACGAGGGAAGAAAATGGAGGGCTGATTGGAGTCCGAGAAGTACTCGATCGTATTATGAGCTCTAGGATGGAGGGGCAAGCGGAGATCACAGAGTAACAGTGTGCATCGCATTTTACATACAGTGCTAACTATCTAAAGCGATGATATCCTCCGTGCCGTGGAAACTCTCAAACCTCTCGGAACTTCGTATTCTACTCTTACTGTCGGTCAAAAGACCTTCATCCGTTCGGTGCCTCGAGAACTCAATACTGACCAGAGTGCTGTACTTGAAGTAGCACAGCTGCTAGGCTATGTTAGCACTTCCATTCTCATGGTTAACCTTCGGTGGCCAAGGGCTCGAGCCAAAACTTCAATACAGGATCTTACTTCACGAGGCATGCTGTGGGTAGACAAGCAATGTACAGAATGGGAATACTGGTGTCCTGGATCGATGCTTCAATGCGAAGAAAACTAGTCCCTTGGATTGACTGAGTTTTTGCCAACTCTCGTCCGAGACAGTATATGCCACTGGATTTGGATCAGGCCTATCTCATGTTGATTAGTGTTGTTCCTGTACGGGCACGTACAACGCACCATACGTAGATTAAGCTCTTTTGCGACATCTCTCCTTGGATTTGCATGTTTCCTTCGGCAAGTTAAATCGTCCTCAGAGGAGCTGCGAATCGGAGTAGCTCCAAGATGAAATTTGCTAAGTCACGATTATTGTTACCTCCGTATCAGTGATCTTATCTATGAATCGCCTGAACCCTTGTAGAGCCCGGAAAGAGATCCACCACACGAGAAAAGTTATTACAGCGAAGAGAGAAAATGCAACTGTGATGATGACTCCGGTTCGGATATACATGAACGTTTGCGATGAGATGAAAATCCGTTGCACTGGATATGGTGACCAAATTGAGAGGAAAATACTGTGCGTTTGACGGGTTTGTCAGTAAAGATTAGATGTCGAAGTGAAAAAGCTGTGAAAGCCCAAGGCTGATGTATGGGTCGTGCTTAATAGAAAACAGTAACGAATTCAGAGCAAAGATGAAATATAAAGCGAAATATATCTGTACTTGATTCTGGCCTCGTCTCTGTAGCCCAAGTGATCTAGATCTTATCCCGCCTGCCTTCTCCAAGAAATGGTAAAGATGAGTGTGTAGGCCATGAGAATCATAGGAATTAACACGTCTGCCGTTGTTGATGGGCAGTGAATTTTTGGGTCGGACTCAGTTTTAGACGAGACCTATGCGATAACAGATAATGACTAAAGAGCAATGAATAAAGGACTCGGTCAGTGTGATAGTGGTAGTTAACCCACTGGTGACTAATTATCATCGGCCTTTTCTTCCATCTCGAGTGCCCACATCAGTGCCTCCCGCGGCCGTCCTCGTGACGCATCTTTCAGACGCCCATTAAATCCGTTCACCCGGACCTGACCGATCGCGATATGCTCTTCGGATCGAGAGACCCACAACTATGACTTTTATCCTGTGATATGGAATCGGAGCGGGAATCACTCCGAGCTCACCGGTATGGTACGAACCCGTCGGATCTCGCTAGTGCGCGTTCGGCGGTAGCAGCATAACCGGCGTGTCGTCGCTGGGTGACGGTGCCTCGCGCCTTGCCGCTTGGGGACCGAGTTGGACCCTTGGCACGGGAGGACGCCGAGTGTCAAGAAACATCATGTTTATTTATCTGATCAAGGTCTACGAGAGTGGTATGCGTATCAGTACACGCTGAGAATTCTTCTCGTGTCTTAAATGTAATCATTCTGAATATCTACAATTTATCCTCCTTCCTTGTTCGCTAATTCCTCGCACCAATATCCTCTTCTCTGCTTCGAGCTCCAACAGCTGCCCAGCTTTGAAGGGGAGCTACATCTTCAGATCGAATAGCGACATCAAAGTCCAAGAATCCTACACTCAGTGATTTGATTGTGGGAAGGATTTACCCGGCCGCTGCCCCCAATATTGTCGTCTATGAGTTGGCATAAATTGGCAGGAGAGGGGGTCCTCGGCTTCTCGACGTATATCTCTGAAAGCAGGTTGATGAAGATATTTCCGTGAGGCCGTGGCCGAGACCACGGAAGATAGAGATCTGGCGCCGTCTATCGACCACCGTGGATGAGCAAAGGATTCTGGTTTAGCTTCAAAAAATTGGAAAGGTGCCCAGCGATGACTGTAATTTCTGTAATCCAGAGAGTAAGACTATGGAGCACGTGCATAACCTTGCTGGACGCTTGGTCATGCTTGCCGAGTTCTAACCTACGAGATTACTTGATGGAAACACACATGTCACACATAATAGAATGTAATAATGAATCTCGATTGGTTAACCAAATAAACTCTTTTGTATACATTCATTGCGCCGTTACTAATTACATGATGCCAGAAATCATAAGCCGTTCCCGCCCCCTTGAACCAGTGATAAGCGCCTATTAAGTTCACAATCATTAATATCCCGTTCATATCTCATATCATCCAAGTTGCTACTTATATCCTTAAAGCCCTGAGCTTGATGATAGCTGAAGACATGATTTTTCGATTTGACTCCTATCGTCATTTGTTTTTTCATCCCCAGCATGTTCAGAACTTTTCTCATCGTCGCTGTTCTCATCTAAATTACACCCATCCTCTTGATACACTATTTTTTTTATTACGCTCTTGTCAAATAACTCTGCGACAAAATGCCGTACCCCGAGACGGTAATGATGTGATTCAAGCAAAGTCATAATTTTTTTAAACATCATAGGCTGCCTGAACCCGGGAGCCTGCCTCATCTTAAGCTGCATTAATTCCACCATTGCTCTCTTCTGAAGAACAGTGTTCCCTAGATCAACTATTAACTGCAGAATGGTTTGGTTTTTTTCGTCATCATCCTTTTTTGCTGCAGCAAGAGCAGTGCTTTGGGCTTCAGTCATTATTACATCAGAAACTTTTTCGTGCTGCCATGGCTCATAGGAAAAAAATTTACAAAGATTACTAGGAAGGCATAAACCAAGAGAAGCACCCATTATCGACGTATGACTATCCCACCCATGTTCAGAGAGTATTTCAAGGCCGTGAATACTTCTAGATATGAGACCAAGGACAAAAAATGCGGTACCTCTCAGACTCATTATTTCGTGGGATTCGGCAATTTTGACGATATTTTGCACGACATCAGATTCTTCTAGGAATGGGGCACCAAGTTCCATAGATCCAACGTTTCCGACTGCCCATAAGCAACCTTTCACTTTAAGTATTAGTTTGGCATCATGATGGAGCATTCCATGTTCACGGATTATTGTAGCGAAAGACTTAAAGTGACCTTTATCGCGCAAGAGTCTGCAGCCCTCTTCAGTTCTCGTTAGTTCTCGATAAAAGTGTGGAGGTACATGTATGTCGCTATCGCCTTCTAATTCGAAATTTTCCGCATCTACGCTGAATCGGTTCGAAACTTCTTCTGGGCTTTCGATAAAAGCTCGCGCTAGACTTGCCTCGATAAGCCCCACATATATCTCGTTTCTGCTCAGAAACCAATCATCCATCTCGTTACTTATGTAATCAAGACCATCCAAATAATGATATCCAGCCGAAGTAGACAAAAATCTTAGTAGCAAAGGTGCACCAATCTCTCCAAGATGATCCAAGGCTGGGCGACATTCGACTATATATTTTAAGTAATTTTGGCGGTTACATGCTTCTTCAAGGATCTTGATAGCGGTGGCACAAACGTCAACCTCGGGATCGTAAAGTTGAGTGACGAGTAGCTGTATAGCCCACTTGGAATCTCCAACTTCCTGGGAGGTCAATTCGGTGCTTTGACTGCTACTTGAATACTTTCTTAACATATTAGTTGCGTAGACACGTATCTCCTTAGATCCTGCTGTTAAAGCTTTCGACAGAAGAACGCGAGGATGACCTGGCAAGGAATAATCAAAGTTGGAAAGGACAAGTTTTATTAAGTCCGGGCGCTGCTTGAGATCGATAATGTGATATACCATATTCATCATTCTCCACCGATCTAGCATCTGTAAGCCTTTGGGATCACTAGTCATAGTTCCTAGTATAGCAAAATAACCGGAGCAAAGTGTTTCTTGAAGGCGCTCTCTAGAGAACATTGGATTTTGGGCCGTTAACCCACTCGTCTATTTTACATTAGCTCGCATGAGTTTTACTAGGTAGATTTCAAGTACCGGGTCACATTGCGCTAAACATTCTGCAACTTGTCGAAGCATTTTATTATCAGAAAGATATCTAACCCCTTCGGATGTTTGAAGAAGAGTGTTCATGAGTGCACATCCTACCTTGACATATTTTTGAGATGACCGATTATTTCTGACGTCAGAAAACTTAAACTTGAAGGGCCTATAAAAACTCATAATACGTTTGATAAATTTGGAGGCTTTGATTGCCTCATCGAGTCGCTTGCCATTCAACAATGGACCCTCTATGATTTTAAGAATGATATCCCATTTCCACTTGGAGGGGTTTGTGCTTGATAGCACTTGACTCTCAATGAGGAGTTGCCTAAAGTTAGTTTCGTCCAGTATGACGTTAGAATTCCCTTTCGATTGGTCTTCTCGAAGTTCCGTGATTTCACTATGTATGGCACTATTAAAAACACCAGAAGGAGAAGAGCGATATAAGGTCCTACTAACACTACTGATTTGATAAATAGTTGCAGTCGCATCAAATCGCTGCTCGTCGCCGAATTTTGACGCCGCAGCAAACAACTCAGGGAGAAGTTGCAAATTTCGGCTCCAGTTTAGCGGAAGTAGATGGCTAGCAAGCTTTAAAACCTCCCCGATCAGAAGAGTAGTCTTGCGTTTGAGCATTGAATTATCTGCGTCACGTGTAACTTGTAGTAAGCCTTGCAAGAGGCCAGTCGAGATTAATACCGCCAATAACAGGGCAGTATAGTGATCCACGAAGCTTTTTTCACAAGGTTCTTCTTCTGGTGCTTGAACAGGTCTCGGAGGGCTTGCTCTCATGGTCGCAACTCGGCCGTAAGTAGTCAGTCGCCTACCTGCTAAGAAAGAGGGTGCCCAAAAAGGTGACTTAACGCGGAGTAATGAATATAACATATCTATGACAGTATCTCGAATTGAAGTATTCGGAAACATTAAGCACGATATTAAAGATCGTAAAGACCGAAATCTGTACATTGATAATGTCATAAGGCCAGGCCATGTTTTTAGAGCATAAGATATGGCCTTGGCATTTTGCTTTAGAATGCTCTCTTTAGCAAAAAGAGAATCAGTAAAAGCTGTGAATAAAGTCTCCAACTCATATCCTGATCTCAAATATTTTCTCCGCTGTGGCGAGTCAAGTAAGAAGAGAAATGCTGCAGTGAGGCTCTCAGAAGCCTCATATTTTCCCTCGCCAAGAGCATCAGCCAATGGTCTCAGGCCTCCTGATGCTACAAGTAGACCAGGATCTCGGACCATGATCTCTGCCAACGTTTCCACACATAGAGATTTTAATCGATCTTCGGCGTGTTCAGCAACAGAAGCTATTGTTCTTATGATAGCCTTAGAAATCTCCTTTACACCATCTGCTACATCGAGAAAGGAACGTACGAATTTCAGAGCCTGCTCTCTTTCAACATCGGCTTTTTTTTCTTTGGTCAGAGAGCTATCATTCTGTTAGCAATTGCCGTGGTGGGCGACAATTAAGCTTACAGGACAACAAGATAATCTGTATTAAGGGATCTTATTTTTCGAAGGGATGTAAAATCTGATATGGCATATCTTGTCATTCGATATCCTGCAGCAACAGCTTCTCTACTTTCGCTCAACAGCATGGCCTGCATCCGAAGACCAAATACAGACCATACAAGATCGTGCTTCAAAGTTGGATGCCTCTTAAAAAGCTCGACTAAGTTATTAGCATGACTGACATAGTAGTCCGGTGTCAGACCCTCAACCTCAAGAGCTTGAAGAATCTCGGCTAACGCGTACGTGGGCGATTCAGTTGGTTCTTCGATTTCCGACCCATGAATACTTTTTGTTGCACTTCCAGGTGAGCGTAATGTGCTTCCACCTGAGAAGTAGTTGTCAATACGGGTTTGCGTTGGTGTAGATGGAATTCGAGGTCTTTGAAATTCAGAGATTTGGTTTTTTAATTCCTTAATCTTTAAGTTCGATGAATCAAGTTCCGCTTCAACCCTCTGCCTTTGCTCTTTGGCTTGCTTTGCTTTCTTGGTATTTAATGCTTCTAACATATTCTCACTCCCTTCTTTGATCTTCATCTCTCGACTTAATGATTCTCGTAGACTTGAAAGTAGCTGGTCAGTCGTCTTCCCATAATCATAACCTGGTCGTTCCAAGGTTGAGATAGGAGAAACTACATCATGGCCGGAACCAGCTCTCGACGGAGCTTGACTCCGCATGTTTGAATTAAAGCTTCCGGGAGCTGGAGATGGCGCTAAGGATGAGCCTCGTGGCCCAAAGGATGTAGAATTGGCGCGTGGCCCATTGTTTTGGTTTGGTTGTAGGTTTTCACGTTCAGATGGTAGTTTGGGATGTGCGGTTTTTGGTAGAGACTGCTGGCCATAGGGAGTTTTTTGGGTAGACGATATAGAGAAACTCAAAATACCTGGAGGTCCACCCATCTGTCCATCTATGGAAAGAAGGGTTAGTGGAGATAGTATGAATGCGGCATATGTGTGAAGGTTAATGGGCTGGTGAAGGAGGCATTCGACAAGGTTGGCAGAATCGGAGGATCACGATCTTGGGAGACGGACGCTATCTTCACTAATTAGTTAACTATCGTGTAGGTTGGTTTCTCTCGAAAGAAAGTCGTCGCGAAATTGTGTTACAAAGGATAGAGAAGCTTCTGATTCCGAGAAGTTGGTCCGTAAGATTAGTGGCTCAAAGGCACGGCCATCCGCTAAGGCTTTTTAACTGAATCTCAATATTCTACTGGCGCCCTGTTCAACAACTCAAATATTAAAGGAAGCATTCGTGTAACCCGATAACCTTAAGGAGAAATATATTGAAATCATTGCCCATATGGTTTTAATAACTCTCAACTATCTCAGTTTATAGGTTACATCTCTCGTGATTATTGTGCAGTCAGTCAATAGTTCCGTGATCCAATCTACCAGGCTTAACGAATGAGTTCTCTCTATCTTCAAAAAATTAGATCTAATTAATTGCTTTATCGAATATGTTTCGGCTCGGAAGTAGGATTTCCAAAACTTAAAACATAAAGATGTCAAGCATGAATTGTTTCAAAATGTATCTTCTCGAGTATACAACTCTAGGAATTACCGCCCATCTATGCTTTAGCATTTTACAAAATAAGTTATAAATTATCTTATAGAAGACTGTGAATGATTATCTTCAAGGATCAAATAGCTGGGCCAAATAGTGCAGAGCCCAGTCAGTAGATGTAATATTACCACTAAGTGTACCCCAATTTTTGATGGTGAGGGATAACGATAGCCTACTTTAAGTTAATTTCTGTAGCGTGGGCGGTAAAGCTAGCCTAACCTAAAATATCAAGAAGAGAAAAATTTTGCTCCTTCACTTACATTAGAGCTTGGATCCAGTTCATGTTACCTAGTCAACATGCTAAGCAGACAAAATTCGAAAGATTACTCAACGCTGTAAACAATCAATAACAGGTTACGACCAATCGAATTAATAAATTATACAATCCATCAGTGACTCCTAGCACTCTTAATTTACCATTCATTATCATTTTATCTAAATTTCAAACATTCAGTCGCTCATATATCATTTTTGTTGTTTGTTTTGTCTTTTGATTTATTCGTGCTATTTTGAGTCCAAGACTAGTATAATACTAGGGCTCCTCTCTGACCCAGGCCGCACCTTATACAGGGCTCCCATCCCCTTTTGCCACGAATCTAAGATCGCAGGTACATTGACCCATGACGAGTAGCCATTTGATTCAGTAATTCAACCACCTTTTCTACGGAACCTTCTGCTCAAAAAAAAATAAAAAATGCAGCAATGGGAACTGTGTACGCGGGAAAAAATCTCAAAAAACCTGCAACCCTGGCCAGGCGAGGCCTAGACATCAGAGCCACACGAGGTGCGTATCCCCATCTGTATCTCCCTAATATCCCATAGTCCAGATATCCTCCTTATACCGACACCGCCAGCGCTCAGGTAGCGGTGCTCTTTCCTCGGGAGACAGT